>JBCAUG010007827.1:0-11269 GCA_038406175.1 Haplosyllis leylae
GGCTGGACCTGAGTACCCCCCCCCCCGGCTGGACCTGAGGCTGGACCTGAGTACCACCCCTCGGAATGCGGGCGGTAATTACATTTAGTGTTTTGGGACGAGAGAGAAATTTATTTTACAGGAGGGAAGGCGCGACTGCCATTCATCGACTGGTCGAACAGCATTAGTCGACTAATTGGCAATCAAACATAAAATAGAAATATATGAACCACAGGTCACCTACTGTTTATTCAAAATACTTCCACAGTGACATTTAGATTCAAATTATTGGGGACTGTTCACACTTGGTGACAATTTTTATGTCAATAAAAATAGGTTTCATTGACAACAATGATAATGCATTATTTTGCTTTTGTTGCTAAGTGTGAACAGTAACATTGGTAACCTTGCAAAATATTTCTGATGACACAAAAAATTCACATCGTTTTTTCAATTACAAATAGTCCATTCTTGTTTTGGAATACAGCTATGGCTAACTCGACACCACAGATCCCAGGGAGCTTAACAAAACAAAATCAGAGTTGAATTTGCTCTAATTTCATTTTCTTCACTCATACTTTAACAAGCTACTGCTAGAAATTTATTTTTAGTAGTAACTTTTCTTTGTGCCAACTGGTCGACTAACATAATTGTAGTTAACTAGTCACTGTTTCAGCTGACTAGTTGACTAGTCGTAGTCATTCTGCTTTCCTTACTAGGGAGTTTAACAACACATGTAATCAGAGTTGAATGTGTATTTTCATTTTCTTTGCTCATGCTTCTACCAGCTATTGCTAGAAATCTATTTTTAGTAATAACTTTTTTCTGTGCCGACTAGTTGACTACTGGAATTGTAGTTGGCTACTAGATTTGTAGTTCACTAGTTGCTGTTTCATCCGACTGGTCGACTAGTCGTTCTGCCTTCCCTAGACTTTACATGTCAATTCTTCTTTCTGTGATTTCTTCACGATATTGTAAAGGGCATACGGTTTGGCATGTCTTTGGCGGAATAACTGGGTCGGAAAGACATTTTTCATGTCCATTCAAGATGCCATAATCAGCAATAACAAGCCATTTCACACTTTTTTCTCTGGTATCTGTCGTGGAATTTTAACAGATTGGAATCTTGGTTTTGGCTTTTTTTGCCATGTTGTTGTTTTACCGGTATTGTTTGGAGTGTGTTATAAGCATGATGTTACATATTGAAGATATTGGCTTACTAAATAGTGCACCACACCAGTTAAAAAGATTATTGCATTCTTCGAATGAAAAAGTTGTTTATGATGTGGTGTATTCGAAGGAAGTCCCAAATTTGATGGTAATTTTTGGACAAAGTTCTCAATGGAAACCTTGATAAGGGCACGTCAAGGGGACCAGTCGTGCCATAACTGTTCATAAAAAGAGCATGATAATGTCTTGCGAAGATAAGGTCACATTTTATTCTTGACATGCGTGGCTGAATTCGTCCCTCCCTTGTTAGGAAAGATGTGTGGGATGTGTATGAATGATCCATACAGAGATGCCTATTGCCGATGCTTGTTATCGTGCACTGACGGTTGTTATTTATTCCATATAGCTGTCAAAACCATACAGATAGTACTGCTAAGTAGAAGCGATTGTCGTTATTGTGTGCCTTGTAAATTACTGATGACGACGACCCTGGGTACAAACTACTAATTTATTATTTTGTGGCAAAAATTGAGAGAATAGGTGAAGGTGCTTCTGTCAAAGGTCGCAGATTTAGGCCGCCGTTAAGTATGGCTGTTTTTGCAGACAGCATTATTGCCAGTCCATAATTTTACTGGTGTCCGGTGAGGTGCTTAGTGACTGCTTCGAGTAAACTATATTTGGAGGAACCTGAAAGGAATGACTAATTAAAAGCGTTCACGGTAGAAACACTCGGATACTATTCTAAGTAATACCCGTGTGAGATCAGCACTGGCCTACATTGACACTGTACATTCACTCACAGTGAACGGAGAAAGAGACGACACTCGTAATGTTTGTGGTTTCCTTTGGCTTTGTCGAAAAGCTATACGATTCCTGAGAAGCCACAAACTTGCCAAGAATTTCAACCTTCTTTGTTCATGTTTTAATACTGTCGTGTCTAAAAAGAGACTCATCCCCGGTTTGTACTTGGTTGTTAAGAAAGCAAAAAGAAGTTCCCCTCCTTTTATTGTGCTTTGGTGCTAGTACTACTTACTAGATTTGTTCTAGACATGCTAAACATACAAAATTGTACAGGTCCCCAAAAATATGGGACTCCGAATTTGCATATTAAGTACTGGTATATATGTACATATCCGCTTTAATCAAAAGGCAAACCGAGTTAACATGGGTCTTTTTTAGCCAGAGAGCTGATAATTTCCATAATAAAACACTTGAAGTGTCAAAGGAGACCTGTCAATCAAGTTTGTTTTTACATTTTGTTAGATGTACCTTAGATCACTTGTACATGCTCTTTGTCAGATAATATTGGTCAAAATTGTCATTATGCCATATTGATTTTCGTTGTGCTTCTTTGCAATGGGGACAAAAATGGACAGATCTGTTTTTCATTGTGTAAATTCGTGGTTGAAAGGACCGTTCTGTAGCACGAATTAAATCCATGTAACAAATGGGATCTTCAGCTACAAAGACATAATTCACAGGAATGCTGTAATCAAGCCTGTTTAGTCATGCTATTTAGGCGCTAATTTGCTTGTGCCAAATCTTTTCCTTGGCCTGGTATCATGGAATCTACACACAAACGCGTCAAGAAGTGGAAATATTTTCTTATCTTCATGACTAAGACAGTTCGTACAACTTCTTTCTGCCGCCCGTCTTTTTCCTCCTGTGCCTAGCCACAGGTATGACCCAGTTCTTGTTCTTGATTGATGTTGTTTTCAAAGTGTTTTTGGACTTTTGAGCTGAAAAAAAATCTCACGACAGACAGAAGGTGTCATTTATGATCCAGTGTGCCCCCTACACTCCAAATCCCCTGAAGATTTTGGAACCCCCACCCCTAAGAAGAGGGTTTGTTTATGAATGCATACCTCTCTTGGTGGAGGATTATTCAACCCCCTGCCGTAGTGATATATATACAAATTTAGGAACTGTCTTGTAAGTCCAGTGTCAAAGAAGAGTCATAATGTTGCTTGAACGAATTGCAAGAAGTCATCTGGAGACTACCAGGCTAAATCGTCATTCAACTGCTGTATTTTACTTGAAATTTACAAGCAGAAATGGAAACAAATGTCAATAGGTAGTTCTCATTCAGGGAGGGACTCTTACATTATTCGATTACAAATGTCATCATCAATCCCCTCCCCCTTATGATATTACTTTCTCACAAAGCCACTTCGATCAATCCTATCAACTTGCAGCTGGGGAGATTGTATAAGATTTCATAACACTCGCACGCAGGTCCCTAACAACTAATATAGACAAAGGTGTGGTCAGCTAACCTAAATCATACGTTTTGTTTATGGAACAGGTCAAGATAATCATAATTCCTGACAAGCCAAAGATGATTTGGAGCTGGTGTGTTTGCAAGTTCATCTCCTGTAAGAAAGTGTCAAGTCTGTAACCGATATAGCGGACTTTGAATGAGATTAAACCTAGTCAAGTTATTATGTTCACTAAGTCAAAAGACTTTGAGTCCCTTTTCAGTCAATTGATCACGATTTTTGCAACAGAGGTTAATTTTCCTTTGTCGAGAAATAATTAGATTTTGCCTCAGCATTTGTCCCCAGATACTTTCATTTGAAAGTGGTCGGTCACAATTTTCGTGAATACACTCAATATTAATGCCATGGGAAGTTTTAGTGCAAGTGAACGAATACATTTAATTTTTTCGCTACATTCCCCAATTTCTACCTGCAATAATTCTGCCCAACTTGAATAATTAAGGCAAACCCATACTATTCATTCATATCCATAGTTCCATCCAATATAATATCTATATTTCCTGGATGCATCGCTTCAAGTAATGGGCACAGCAATTTCTCCGCATATCATGCTTACATTGTTAATGAATACAAAATACCAGCAATCAGTTCATTATTTCTTTGGACTCATTTACTACTAAATGCAACAAGGAATGAAACGGGGTCTTTGCATGTGAAGCGTTTAGTTGCTAATATTTCGAAGGCTTTACAATGTCAATGAATCTAATCTTGCGATGTTAGGAGGAGACACAGATACATGCACGAACTGTCGTATCGTGTGATTTGATATGCTCTTGCCTCTTGCCACTTATCTCAGTCCATTTGTGCATATTTTACCGAAGGTAGTGGTTTCTAGCAGACAAGGAAACCTTTCTTGTGATTTGAAGCGAACGAGGGTTGTTGGTCTTAAAAAGTGGACGGCTTGATCGTGCAATATGCTTTTGGGGCATGTGTGACTGTCACAAGGCTGTGAAGATTTTCACAGCCTTGTGTGAGGAAAAAGGTGGTTTTCCCAAAATTTGGGACTATTACAAAATTAAAACATTTTGACTGTCCGTACTTCTATTGTAAAAGCAGTACAGGTTCGAAAGGAGTTCAAACCAGTTATTATTCATGTAACAATAGTTGAACAGGCAAGTCACTGAAAATGTACCATTTTTATGTTCCGTTGTTGGCAAGCTTTTATGTCTCATAATTCAAGGGAATTCATCAAGCGGACAGACACCCTTCTCGACTACCATATCCAAACGGATCCATAAATATCATTGGGGGCTATCAATACAAACAACATTAGTGTCGCGGCAGCTTGCCAGAGGAAATCAAAACTCAAACATCTTTGCTGTCAAATGAGACTAAATTGTAGCACTTTATTTTCAGTCGGATGCGAAATGATTTTCGGTCGCATTGTATCGCAGTAGATAAATGTTCCTCTGGTTATATTAGTGTAATAGGGCCGCTTCTCGATGGAACTGGGTGTGTTCGATTCACGTAATGGGCTTAACCGACGGAGTCGCTTCCCCCCAGGAAGCGCCATCAACGACTGTGGAGTGTATCTTTAACATGGAAAATATTCACTCCACAAAATATTCAAGCATTATCATTTACAGCAATTTGAAACATGTAACAAACATGCAGCACCATTTTTGTCTCAAGAGGATATGTTGCTAGTCTGAGGCCCAAAAGGTGAACAAAAACAAATCTCAGCTCTTCTGTTGTGAAAGATTTTCTTGGGCGCTCCTGTAATTGGGTATTGTATTCGAAGCTGTTGTTCATTGAAGCCAAACATGTTCAAAAGATAAGTCGTTTTATTGCGGGTCAATGTTCATAGAGAACAGGACTAAAGGTAAAGAACCAGAGTTTATGTACCAGATGCAATTAATCCCACAGTGTCGAACAATGAGTTAACATGTGAAAATTGGTCATCTCTTAGATGGAGAAATAAACACCGGAAAGAAAGGAAAAATCAACCCTTGATTTGGAGCAATATTTGTATCACGGACACCGGCTTTGCCTCAATACGTTCTGATCAATACGGATTGTCATGGTCTTGGAAAATGAATTGGTCGCTTTCGGTTTATGACGAGGATCTTTTTCATATGCTTGCCGTACAAGCTTAAATGAGTGAGGAGGGGGGTCTAGGGGTTGGGCTGTAAGGGGAGGAGAACGGGATAAGACATTGACATGTTGGCTTTTGGTCGTGGCAAGGCGAAGGGGCCGCTTCGAATGGAGCTTGTCTGCAATCGGCTTGGGTTCTTAGGTGGAATGGGGGATTAGGCCTTGATTTGATGCGATACAATGCTCAAATCCCACTTGCCATCCCCGTCTTCATCATTCGCAACATGGTCTTACATTCTTTAATATTACACATGAAAATAACTTTTAAGACCTTTTGTCGTTTCGAGATCAAGGGAAGTCTGGAGAAAAACTAACCGAGGGACCCTTTGACAAGTCCAGCTGAAGCTGGAGAGTCCGTACGGTTGTGTGGCATTGCGATGGGAATGGCACATAAAGAGAAGGGTCCGTATTTGAAGCCGCCCGAGTCAGTTTTTGTTCATTGATAATATCTAATCATGTACAAAACACTATTTAACGCCACCTGCGATTTACTTGGTGATACGTATTGCAATATCGCTTGATCGGAAGTTGCTTCTGACTTTGCCAATTGGGCTCCCAGAGCTCAGGTAAAAGGGCCGACTCAGTGCTTGCAAAAATGAAAACCAAGTCGGGAAAAGGAAATAATATTTCTGCCAAAGGTGAAAAGGAAAACTGTAATTGGTAACAGCAAATGTAACTAAAAAGATGTAAGGAGAGCAAAGAAAGGCTCCTAGCTACCTCACCTAGGTAGGCTAAGGGATTAAGCATGTATGGCATTTACAATATTGAATATGCATTAATGTGATAGGCAAAATGGGGGGGAAGGGCGGGTGGTGCTCTTAATGCTGTTATTAAATTGCGACTTTTGATGCCTCGCTTCGGAGTTGTTGAGGAGAGAGTGTAAAATGTTCATTTGCTTCGAGTGTGGTGACGGGGTGGGGGGAGACAAAAATTAAAAGAGGAGGGGAAAGGGTTTTTCTTGAACGGTAAATACTCCCAAGCCTTACGCCTGTAGCACTTAGCTGTTTGCAAAGCAGTCAATTTAAGTTATGAAACGTAAGGTTTTTGGAGTGATAGACTTGAGGGGGACTTGAAAATGTAATGTTGCACCAAATAATACCGTCTCCACCTGACTTTAAAGCGTAAAAAGCCTACAAATTAAATAAATTGAAATCTTGAGGGACTCAAATGAAAGCAATCTGGAGAAATTGCCATGAAGAATGATAGTGGTATTGATTTTTAGGCACTCATATCTCGCTACAAGCGCTAAGAAAGGTTATGATTTTGCTGACGCATAAAGTGTCTACGGTGACATAATTATTGCACATTTGTTAATGTTAAGTCCGCACAAAGGGTACAAGCAAATAAATTTGTTTGGTAAGAAATGCACTTTCATGCTAAGGGAATAAGTGGCAAAACACGCTAGCTGCGGACAGATTTATTACATGGTCTTTGGTACTCTAAGAACAGATAAAGTTGTGCGGCTCTGATGATGTTGACGCACTAACCTTTATTACTGTTTTCTGTCTATTTCCTCTTGCTAGATAACATTTAAGAAGCGAGGCAACAGTTACCGTTTTTTCCTGTGAAAATCCTTTCCATAAGTATATATGCCTGGACCATATCTCGGTCCCTCAGTCTGCTCAGAAAAGGTTTTCCTGGTTGTAACTCATACTGGAATAAATTTTGGTGTTGATCAACCAGTGACTTAAAATTACAGCCAAGGGGTCCATAGGAAGTTTGTTACATAACAATCAAAAATCTGAAGAGATTACGACATCAAAAACAGCTTAAGGGTTAGGCATGCTCCAACTGTCGAGAGAAGAGCCCTTGGATGTTGATGTTACTCTTTTGCATGGAATGAGTATTTTCGAAAGGGGAGTGAGTACCCATATAACATGACCCTTACCGACTGCCTGGGTGTGGAGATGTATCTCCCGCCATAGTACCCCCTCATCTGCCACTATATACCCTCCCCGTACCCCCCAGTGCTGAGTGGAATGTTGAATGGGAAGGATCTTCTCTCTCACCAGTCCTTGCTTACATACTCCTCATCTTCTTTCGTAAAGAAAAGAAAAGGCGAAGAGGGGAGAGAAATGTGTAAAATGTTACAGTTTTATACCTGCAAAGATTTTGCGAATCTTTATCAAGTTCTAAACTGTCGTCAAGATCATAGATTCATAAAGTTCAAAGAAAGGGAAGGATTGTGTAAAGTATAGTAACCCAGTACGAGCACCTTTGGGTTGAAATGGCGTCTCGACAAATTTTCAGTTCAGAGCAGAATTTCAGTAAAATTACAATGCCATCGATTGTGTTGATTCGCTGTGTCCACACGAAAATACAATGTTCATCATCCGAGACTGCGGAGAAACACCAGCATTTTGGGAGGGGGGGGGGTAGGGGTAAATTATCAAACTGCAAATCTCAAGTCCTGGCTGAAAATGGTAACTTTTCATTTCCAGAAAGGGGAAGGAGGTAAACCACTTGTAGTCCTGACTGTAAATGGCAACTACAACCCTGTCTTACATACACATGGCCACTTTTCATTTCTGGGTGGGGGAGGGGAGAAGGGAGTAAACCGTTAAATTTTGGCACTCACTTTTTGGTACACGGTCAGTGTAGGATACTTCACAGTAGTCTCCCGAGGAGACTAATCAAGATTTGTTAGTTTTCTTCTTTGAAGAATGAAAGCTAAAATGAACCGTTTACCTGTATTATACTATTGGAGATGAAGTCTCTAAGTTTTGATTGAACATCTTCCAGAGATGGAACTATTTACTTTGTGAGTGAGTGTATACGTTACGGCGTTGTGCTGCTGATTTGATTTTAAGATGATAGTGGGTGGCCATCAAGAGCACATATGCGTATCGGGGGAATGGCGGGACACCCTAAATATGGATCGATGATTGTTAAATGTTGAGAAATAGGTAAATTTATTTGAAACCCAAGAATTTTATTCATTGTTCATTTTGTTTGTGCAATCTACCTGACCGCTCCAATACAATTCCTTTCGATCACACCAGGTTGGTTGCTGCTTACGTTCGCATGATTTTATGTACTACGTGAGAAAAATTCTCTTGCAATACTTTTATCTTTTGCAATATGGATCTAAGACCGTACGTTAGCACGGTGGGAGGAGTATTCCATCTTTTGACAAGGTGCAGTTTCTTGTTAGGGAGTGTTTGAATACACCTGTACTGTGTATCGATCACAAATTCCATCGTGTACCCCCGTCGAAGCTACAATCACAATTTCAGCTGTGCTAACCACCCCGTTCTCCTCCAAGAAAACCCCAGCCTCACTCTAAATACCCCTCCCAAACCGCCAGCTCCAATGTTTTGTTTGTATATCAGATGTATTTCCCATCTAAACTGCCTGGGTGCATATATTTCACCCCGACTTGATCCAAGTACATCAATCATTTTCATTTCTCGGCAATTCTTGGAAGAATTACAGATTATGAAAAAAAAAAAAGAAACAAGAAAGTCCTCCTCTGTGAACGCGAGAGGCATATCGCCCGCCGCGTAGGAAGTTCTCGCTCTACTGTGGGGGGGGGGCCCATCCCAGCCGGGGGGGGGGGTACCCAATCTCATCCGGGGAGGGGTACTTCATCTCAGCCATCTATCTTTGTATCTATTTAGCCAGCTAAACTGTAGAATGAGATGGGGCACGATACAATGCTGATAGGCATTCTTGTTTCAAATTTTCGAACGGTACATGGCAACATTTTACTAACTTAAAGAATGAATGTAAAGAAAGAATGAACGATTTCAATCCAATTGGGAAACATTTTTTTATTAGAGCCACAGAAAGACGTTAACTTGCAGGAACAACTTAATTTTCAGATGGGAATTGAAATAACGCACTACATAATTTTCTAATACCGAATTTACTGTGTTTTGTATGCGACGGTACAGATACGGTTCATTGTAGAATTTAATATAGATAAAAGTAAACCTTGTAGCAATATATGCCGGTAATTAATTTTGCTGTCGTTTGCAATAGGCCCGGAGCAATCAGGTGCAGCTTACCCTCTGGTTCATATACAAAGAAAAGTAATATAGTTAGTATGCTATGACACTCCGTACATTAAAGAAACCGATGTTGTATACATTTTCACTGAATTATATTAAATAACCGTTGCCATAATTACTAAAGTGACATTTGTTTCTGACAGATAGCCTACCTTGACTTTTGGAATAACCCATTCAGTGTCACATTCTTCTCGTTTAAGAATACAACTACAGACTTTTCTTCTCTAGTATGTTAAACAGCCCTGTACGGGAAATGGTAAAAAAGGAACGAATTACAATTTTTGCGAAATAAAGATGCATACTAAAATGAAATTATGGTGGGATACAGGGTACAAGGAAAGTGTGACAGAACCTGTGAAAAGATCAGTAGGAGCTCTCACTGTGTTGCAAGCAAAGCTATTGTGTGTTGCAAGCAAAGCTATTGTTCCTTTCTTGTGCAAATGTCAAAAGGCTGCCTTTGACTTGGCGATAATTCCTTCTGCCAAGGTGGGCAGAAGGAAAGGACAGTTGATCCCTGGAGGTGAACCTGTCAGAAGGAACCGGGTGCTGGCTGACAGGAGGGTGACCTAGTCCCTGCAGCTGTTGATTACCGGAATGAACAAGGTTCGTTTTGGAATCGGACAAATCTTTTTCACCTTTCAAAAAATTATTGTAATGTATTTTTATCTTCCGGGATTCGTGAAATGACCATTTTTCTTGACTAATTTTGAAAAGTGGTAGAAATCAAGATGTTTCACTTGAGAGGCCAAACAGAAAATGAATGGAACCATTTTACTAGCTTCAACGATGAATTGGTCCAAAAATTGATAGGTTATCGGAGGAATTTCACAGGTTTTCAATCTGTAAATATTGATGGTGGTGTAAAATTGAACCCATTCGTTACTTCAGAGTTCGGTATGTTTGGTCTGACAGGCTGTACTAGCCACGATGCTGGCCGAGCTAAGATTAGGTACTGGTCATCAAGCGAACCAACTTCATATTTAGAGTTTTAATTGTGTGTCGTAGTCAAGTATCACTCAGTTCTCAACGCAGGCTCAAATGTATGCTTTCTTCCTTGTGTTAAAACATTGATTTTCGAAAAAATGCCAAAAAGTAGACAAAATGCACTTATTTGAATAATCAGACATGGTTTGCTTTGCCTTGGAATGTTTCGTAAACGTTCATCCCTCTGAATTGGCTGATAATTAAGTCCTTGTGGTCTGCACCCGGTTGACCTTTGTGTGATATATGGTGTGGTGCATCTTTTGCTTAAAGGGTATCCCTCTTTCTTTTTCTAATAAAGGATCAAGTAATAGAGGAATATGAAGAATTTTGTGCCTGATTACTCGAGGAGATAATTTTCACATATTTCACGTGTAACTGATAGGCTAGGATTACAGAGTTTTTCACCTTTTTCCAAGGGACTGCTGTCAATTTCTGGGCCTTACCTTACAGAATTTGAGCCAAAAGGTCTTAAGATATTTGTAATATATTCTAGCTAGGTGGATAATAAAGATATCAAAATTGAAATTGGAAAGATGCATCTTATTAAGTCTTCTTTATGCCGTGTAGCTTTTCTTTCTTAGTCACTGTCTTCGGTCATGGTAAATACTCTTTTTACAAACCTTGTTACCAGTGGAGGAACATTCGAGAAGAGCAAAAAACCATTAACCCTTTTCCAGCCAGAGGTTTTGTAAACAGTGTATCGTCCTCACCCACGTGTTTATAACGCAAGAAATAATTTACAGAATCATG
>JBCAUG010007838.1:0-11269 GCA_038406175.1 Haplosyllis leylae
AGGCAGAAATGTCTGAAGCTAAGATGTCAAGACTTCTCTGCATTGGCATACTGGTCTATGTCATGCACCTTGCACAAGTAGGTGTTGACTGTGTTTTTATGACCAACATCTTGCTCATTGCCTGGAAAAGCAGGCAAAGAGGTCAATTATGGTACCATTAAAACTTTATGGTTAAATAAAGCTTTGCCAAATATTTGATAAAATTTACCATACATTTAATATTATTTTGATAAATATTTAACATGTTTTCAATATTATTTTACCAAAGCCTTGTGAAATCTTTGCCAAATCTTTAATTCAACAACTGATCTAATAGTATATTGAACCCATACAATTCTGGCAGAATGATCTACAATTCTGGCAGAATGATCTATTGTAGGGAAAACTCGGGTGAGACATAATCCTATCGATGTAATTAAATCTTGTAAATTTTGATGATAACTGATGCGACTGTGTGAAATTCTCCTACAACTGCGCTTGTTCGTTAAATTAATTAGATGGTTTAAAAATACTTGTTTTATGAGCAAATGGAATGTGTTGCAGTGGAAACTATGCAGGGAGAATTCTTGGTGAGATGTTTTTGGTCAAAATGAAAACTGAAATATTGCAACGGAGAACGATAAAGATTCATTATATTTGTTCTCAAGTCACAGAAATAAAGTGTTTCTGGGTTGTGAGGTCATCTCCTCCTGTCAACTGATAAGAAGCCTTATATGTTATGTATTGATTGGTTTTGTTATGATCTCCCGAATCGCTCACATATCGTCTCCATAATGCAGCGGAAAGTGAGATTTTTAAGCATAATCTGTCAATTGAATCAGATTCAACTTCCAAGTTGAAATTACGTTCCGATATAATTTGCATCGCTGAGTTAATCGAGTTTTTCGCAATTTGTTATCTGGCAGATTATGAAAATTATGCAAATGCACTGGGTTTCGGAGGTGTGAATAACAAATTCACCCCGATGGTTGCAGAAATTATTCACCACGGATAACTCTGGGTTGACATCTGATTGGCTCAAAAAAGTTATTCACCACTCCAATTTTAAGCCTTTTTTTTAATTGGCTGTGCAGAGCGTATTCACCACTGGGAGAATACTTTGGCTTGACAAATGACAAAAAACTGGACTAGAAAACTCAGAGTTGTAAATAGAAACATCCACATCCTACTTGAACTTATGAAATGTAGTATAAGACCGTGTTTGCTATTTCAGAGGCATGAAAGACATCTTTTTGTTGTAAATAATCTAGATCCGTTATTTTGAAAGGAATGCCATTTGAAAATGTGCACCTGCCAGAAGTTTCAAAAACTCGAATTAAAGGATTGTAAGTCACCTTTTATTTCAATCTAACGTACATGTACTGCACACCAACCTCGATTGAAGAAAGAATTATCGCCATTCGTCTTTGAAGTTTAAATAAATTCTGCCTAGATTCTAGACTTTCTTTCACCTTGCCTTCTCTGAACCGAGTCTGATCCAATAACACACCGAGTAGAAAACTGTGTGAGGTTTTGTGTTTCTTTTCGGAATCATTTCCCTCTACCTGTGTGTCTGGGGAAAATGAGCTGCAAAATACCCGACGTGAATTATTACTATCCCATGCACCTTCGGTCCTTTGCTTTGTACTATAGAAAAATGCAAAATATTGTTTTTGTTATAATTTGCGTGCAATTTATTCCTTTGTTTTCAAAATTGTTTGTAATTATATGCTACATCCTTAAAAGTGTTGTAAGCCTTTTTCTCTAATTTCTGACAGATTGAAGATACTCGAAAAGAGATCCACTGAACAAGATATCGGATTGGTCTTGAATTCATTTTACTGTGCTTTCAATTCACTTTGATTTGAGATTAAATTCATTCATCACTGTCATGACAACAAGTTCATTACAGCTCCTTATTAGGGTTACCAGCTTTTTAAATATAAATGCATGTCTTTTTTTTTAAAAAATTATTAGAGTCCTTTTCGTGGGGCCACTGATACCCCTGTTTGGGACTTCTAGTGATGTCTGCCCTGGGTTTCAAAGCCTGTTGACTGTTTAGAGGTCAGCATGGCAGCTGAGCCTTTGTGATCCATGTACTTGCAGACATGTCCGGAAGCATTGGTGGGGGTTCGGGACTCAAACCGACGACCATCTGTGCGGCGAGTACAGCGCTGTGTACCATTCGGCCACTCCAGCTCGGCTATCAAGGCATGTCTTTTGTCTGAATAAAAAACAACTTTGCAGTGTTGTGTAGATCATCAATACATCATAACATGTCATTACTACAAATCTTCTTTATGGAATATGTCTTGTTTTGAAAGTAATAATTTCTGAAAGACCTACTGGAATCATGTCATTCATCATGCCATCACTAACCAATACAATATCGTTGTCTTTGTTATATTATAATGCTGTCATTTCATTTTAAGTGACCGCATTTTAGTTGTAGCTTGTTCCAAAAAAAATTTAATAAAGAAATTATCTACAGAAGGACATCAGACACTTAAGATTCCAAGAGGTACATCCTTATTTTATTTCCCTTGTGTGATAAAAACTCCATGATGAATATCAAGTGAACAAAAGGGACCAAAGTAAAACTATAGAGCACTTGAAATGTGTGTAGAAACTTCCCTTATAAAACTAATGATGACAACAAAAATGAGTATTTTGTTGTTTTCATAAATCTGATTCCAATCCCAGAGTGTACTCCTTGAGAGCTTACAAGCCTCTCTACGTCAGCACAAAAGCATTAATCTCAATTACAATATTCACACAGTAATCAGCAGCTGAAGGAATTAATCAGCGACCTCTCTTTGTACCTTAACCCCAAATGTTTCCACCCATGTCAATTTTCGCAGCAGTACATTACGTTACGTAGTGGATCTACTCAAAATGGTAATCATTGCCAGCAAAATACAGCTGATGAAATGCATTACAAGGTTGCGTATCTTGCAGATATGATTTACACTTGTTCATTTTGAATCAGGAAGAAAACATAGGTTATTTAACTTTCACACAAATTAATTTCTTTCCTAATTTCTCACTTGTACTATTGTAACCTTGTCAGTCTCTTTTTCTCATGAGGCTAGTTCTTGGTAATCATCAGAAAAACACTTCAGTAAATCAGAGAGATAGATCTGTGGTTGAATTTAAAATTGAGATGGCCTTTATTTCGGCAAAACAATCAATGGAGCCTGAAGTTTTCTCATAAACCTCGAATAACACTGACTGTTGTTGCATTGATTAATTAGAATTCGGAATACAGTATAAGCCCAGTGATTTTAACTTCATATATTATTCGTATTGTTCATAAAGCCTAATTTGATTAAAAGAATTATTTCTTCTTGTTCGTGTGCGCAATATCTGGAATTGGAGAACTTCTACTCGACCAAATTTGACCTTGTTTGAAATCTCTTTGACCTGCCTATTCAGAAAATCACATTATGATTCCTACTTATTTAAGGTGTAAAATAGTAGTTAAATACTAAAAAAATCCTCTGAGGATGATACAGCAATTTCTGATCCTTCTGACATGACATCACTTGCATTATGATGCCATTTCAGAGCAATGAGCCAGCAGCCTGTTGTGGATGACCTAAATGAATGTTTCAGAAAGGTCTTCCATATTAAGAAAGCTTAAAGACTTTTGACACTTTTGCCTATTCATCCAAGGAGCACATTAATTTTGTGAATCTCCCCATGGAAGACCTATTGTCTTAGCACGGGGAACTGGCAGGTGTCATAAAAATTGGCATTTAAAGTGCACTGACCTGGGTGCACTAAAATTGCACTTTTCCATCTGAAATTCAAAAACTGGTCTTGTAACATATCAAATGAAAGAGGAAGACAAGAACAACACTAATTAGTAAGTTTTACCTCATTTGCATTGATTGGTATCACAAATTTTAGTAATTTTTACCTTGTTTTTGCAGCAATTAAAGCCGATTTTTCCATCAACTTTTAGATAGCAAATCCACGGAAATAGTGGTCACACAAATTAATCCTTTTGCACACAGACAGATAGGTATCCAGACAGTATCCAATAAAAATTTCAAACAGAAACTCATACTCCTTCATAGTAAGAAAATTAATCCAAAATTGCCAATTTTTTGCACAGAATGACACTGATGTATACGGTTAGGCGGCCAAACAAGCAATGCAGTCCGGGAAGGCCACAAGGGTCACTCCGTGTGACTCAGTGGCTCTCCCCATGGTATTCTCTTCGCTTTGCCTCAGTGACTTTCTGGGCCTCTTGGTCGGTCCACAAAGGCAAATTGGCAATTCCGTCAATACAGTACAATGAGTAAGGACGCCCTTAACAGTCTCATTCAGTCTTGAGCGATTCTGAACATTAATCACCACATAATACCACAAAAGGTTAGGCCAAGCAAAGTGAATTTTCTAGTATATAGTTGGCTGAAAGTGTCTAAAATCTTTAAATAAGTTAATGACTATGCCCTCATGAATTCACTGAATTAATGTGTTCTCGACCTTCAGTCTCGAATGACATTAATTCAGTGAATCCATTTGGGCTAAGTCATTAACTACTACTTAAAATTTTTCTATTTAGTTCGAAATTTTGTAAAGATTTAATTGCACATGGAATTTTGGGATGTACATCAATTTACCATCATCTAAAAATTATATTTACAATTTTAAAAGCTGTTATCAAACAACTGATTAAAGTTATTTTATGAATATTTATGAGATGCAGGTTAGCACTAAAAGATGGATTAAGTTTTTCATTTCTTTTGAAAAGAAATTTTAATTGAAAAATATACTGGAAGTCTTGATTATTGAAAAGAATTTTACACACACAAGTGTAGGTCCCATCATCTTTGGCTGAAAATGTGCTACATTTCCTTGAGAAAATTTTTAAAATCTTACGGAAGACCTATACCTTGCCTGAACCTACACTTAGCCTTTTTTTGTTTCCACAACGTCGTACATTTACTTCTTTTTCTCTTGACACATTGATTTGTAATATTTTTGCTGTCTTTTTCAATTTCACATTGATCAGCCCAATTTGCTTGCAATCAGATGATTCAGGAGATAAAAAAAGAATTGCCACAGGAATTGAGAATCAATTCCCTTTTCAACATAGTTAATGCCAGACAAATTAACTTTACATGGGGCTTTACGATCAATAGACGCCTGTCTCAATGGTGATCTAACTTCAATTAAATTCGAGAGGACAATTTAAAATGTTTGCTGAAATTTCTTCTTCAATGTTCCTGATGGCAAAATAGGTTAATCTGTTGACAAAGTTTGGTCATTTAAAGTGGAAATCCCAAAATAGTTGAGAACAGTTTTAGTCAACCCTTATTTACGGTTGAAAACGTATCCAGAAATGGAAGATACCACATTTTTGATGCGGAAGATATCCGCAACCGATTTTCATAATTCCATTGTAAAATCACACCAAACAGCGGCGTGTTTCATCAACCAAATATAGATAAATTTACATGTGCGATCTAACATTTCTGCATGTCTCAATACTTTCTCAGTCGGAAGATTTCTTTTCTATATCTCCATGAATTATTTTTCTTTGCAATTGTGACTTTTGCCAATTTATTGCAAATTCTTCCACATTTCAGGTGTAAGCAGTCGTCCTATGCACAAAGTGGCATTTTTCGCAGGTCTTGCTGACAACATGGGGCCGGTGACCGAACACACAGATATCAAGTTCGATCGAGTCATCACAAACATAGGGAACGGGTGCGTTCATCTACTCAACTAATTTAAGTGGAAATAATTCTGGACACATTTTAAAATAAATCTAGTCTGTGCTGTAGAATTTTTCCAAAGTGCCTGACAAATTATTCTGAGAAACCATTGGAAAACAGCAAATCTATGACTACACAATTTCACATGCATCGTGCCAAAGCAAAAACCGAAAAGAATGACAATGAATTGGGTGGTCTAAAATAAATAACTATCAGCAAGTTAATTGTACTTTTCTTTCAACCAAGCAGAAACTTTGTTCTCACAAAGTATTATTAATGACAGATATATTTGTTAATCAGATACGATGCCGCAACAGGAAGGTTCAGAGCGCCTGTGAATGGAACATATCAGTTCAATGTGATTGTGTCCGCGCAAGGTCGACAGAAAGTAAGTTTACAGTCGATGTTTCACCTAATTTGGCAAATCATTTTACTTTCCAACAAAATCGAGTTTTTCCTAAATGACACAAATCTGACATTTCTGGCATTATCGTACAAAATTGACAGAGACAGAGACACGTGTTGAACAGAATGTTCTAACTTTGTGTCATGCTCCACTTCACTTTTGGGACTTGGAATCATTTCAGGATTCAATACATCTGTTCAACACAAGTCTCTGTGGCTGAGTGGGCAAGGCATTGGAATTCTAATCCATACATGGTTAGTGTTGTGAGTTCAAATCCCACTGTAGACAACTTTATTTTTTGTGGATTTTGTAACCCTTGATGTCAATTTTGTACAAAAATACCAGAAATGTCAGGTTTGTATTATTTAGGAAAAACTCGATTGCTATATCCTAAGCAAATCGGGAACTAGAAAATTTGGTTACAATTGAAACACTGATGATTAAAAAGCCCCAATAGGCTCTACTTACATTTGTGGATGACATTTTAGAATTGCTTGATATTGTGTTAGTCTATTCAATTATTTTATTGTGTTGTTTTGCTGCACAAATGGTTGTTTAGCGTAGGCGTCATATGACAGTTAAGGCCCATTTACACCAAGCGTCAGCGTCAATGTAGCACCAACGATGCGATGACGCTTGCGACATAGCTCTCATTGAAATCAATGGAAACAAATAAGAGTCGGAAGACAATGGATAACACGCGAATAGGGGTGTAAATCTTATTCTGTACAATACACAACTTTAATCCACATTAGACCATTGATATTACATCCAGCTCAGCCGCGGGGGGATAACGTATCAATGACTCCATGTAAAGTGTACAGCGTCAGCTTCCATTATACACGCTCCAATGAATATTAGATAGTCCAGAATAGGATTGCAACCCATCTTCGAACGACGCCGTTGTGGTGAACGAGAGCTGTGTCACAAGCGTCATCACTGCACAGCGTTGACACTGACGCTTGGTGTAAACGGGTCCTTACGGTACAAAACCCAAGCCTTCCACAAATTTCTAAGAAGAATCCATTGTTCTTTGCTATGACATGTACAGACGAACAACACGTAACTTTCAAAGAAACGTGGTTTCAAAAACACGGTTTGGAATTAAATATTGAACGTTGCACCTGCGTACCTTGGAACAGAGTGATTTTTAACAAGGGACATTTTCCTTATTCAGGCATGGCACAAAAAAGAATAATGGTTTATTCATAATGCACGGAACCGGGAGAGGTTTTGGGAATGGTACTGAGAGCAATGGGTACCAAAATGTTGTGCAGAAATGGTCACACTAGTCCAAGAATGGAAAAGGAAACAGGGTCCATTGTTTCTTATTGTGCTGGTCTTGTTCCCTGTGAACAAGCCATTAGGCCCGGTGAACATCTGCGATAGTCAGGATATTAAAGGAAAGAAGTATAGCTATCAATTAATTTCCTATCTAATCTCGTTCTAAACCTTAATTTTCGTATGGAATAGCTCTTATTGAAAGATTTATTCCAATAAAGGGTTGTCTATATCAAACTACATAAAAACCTTGAAACCTTGAACTTCGCTCATACTGTGATGCCAACAGCATAATTTTCATCATTTTGGTGTCATCGATTGAGTATCATGGCAACAAAAGGAGGTGTTCACATGGTAACGGTATTATGAAGACCAAAAATTGCCGTAGCCACAGAGTCTAGTCCTTTCATAACTATCCGTCAACGTCAATAGTTACATCTTGAGGTTAAAACCCATTCTCTACATTTTTATTTGCATCACCAAAAGTTGCTGTTTTTCTTGACTTTGACGCCAATGCAGATGTTACGCGTGAACAAGGCTTCATAGCTCATACACACTGTACGTTTTTTCCAGTTGCGACTGCGATTCTTCTTATCACAACAAATGGGTTGTACAGGACTCAATAGAAGTGTTCACACTATATACAACATCACCAACTCCTATGTAGCCCATTATAAGCAAAATAAATCGCAATCAGAAAATATTGCACACTGTGAACGAGCCCTTAAGATTGCAAAAACTATCGGGAAGTGTATGGCTGTTCTGATGCTGTTGCACTGATGGTGATCCAAGGTTACACATTTCACCTATTATAACTTAATTTGCCGAAATACCAAAAAATGTTTGGCATAAAAATCTCATTTCACAGTTTTAACAGCCACGATTACTTTCAAAAAAAGAAAAATTAAGAAAGCTTTCACATAAAGAGGTGAGGGAAGATAAAAATCAAGTGGGCTCTGAATTGAATTAGATCTCTGTCTCAGATCCGGGAGGAATGTATGAAACGATATTGAAAGGCGAACAAATTGCGTTTTTCCGACACCTGGGTGACATTTGTTATGCAATTACTAAATTACAAAGAAGATGTTTCTTAATTCAAACGGATGCCTTGTCCCATTTTGAGTTTTGAGGATCTACATATATTATATTTCAGTGGCTCTTTCACACTATGTGATATTTTCTGATTGCGATTGCCATTTGTTTTTGCTTATAATGGGCTAGATAGGAGTTTGTAATGTTGTTGCAGTCACATAGTGTGAGCACTTCTATTGAGTCCTGTACAACCCATTTGTTGCGATAAGAAGAATCGCAGTAGCAATCAGAAAAAAAATGTACAGTGTGAATGAGCTATGAAGCCTTGTTCACACGTAAGGTTCTGCGTTTGTGTCAAAGTCAATATAAACAGTAACTTTAATGGTAATTGGAGTAACCGCAAAAAGTATCGATGTGTTAACCTTTTTCTACAACAGCTGTAACCAATTTATAAAAAGTCTGATGGCTTAAAAATCACTTTTAGATTGTTTGAAGTCATTGCAAGTTGAAATAAAAGTAAAAAAAATAATAAAAGTTTGTCCTGTGCTCACTATTTGTGGCTGTGCTTCTATGCTGTGAGCGGTCATGCACAACCATGTGTTAATTGAATTTAAAGGTCCACCCCCAGAACAATAGAAAACCATGCCGCCGTCGTAGAAAATGAGGTTAAAAGCCATTCTCTACATTTTCATTTGCAAATCACCCGCTAATATATATATTACTCCCCTCCGTCCAGCAACGGAATTTTGAAATATTTTTAATTGCACAGATGGTATGATTCTTTGGGTTTAAACTGACGGATGTAACATGATTTTGTACTTTTGCAATTGGGTAAAGTTGTTTTTAAAGGATTTATCTTTTGAGGTGTCGGGAACAATAACTACTATTTGCCCTTCGGTAGATGTTATTTCGAGATTGACTATTGACATTTTAGGCTACATCCACAGTTGCCCATTGGTAAATTCCCATGGCCACAATGTTAAACTGGTCGGAGGGACTGCTGACGAAACACATAGCGACAAGCCATCAATCGAAACCCAAAGTTCTCCATAGGAATTACAAATCTAAGTTCGGCCTCTGTAGTGTTGTATCAATCACTAAAATTGGACCACAGGGTTTGTGCTGTTGTTTTTAGTCAAAAATGGACTTAGGTCAACCAAATTGCTAGAAATCATTTGCAATCAACACAGTCAAGTTTGCAGAATCTACATAATTTGCGGATATTTTTGTAAAAAAGGAGTATTCAAACCTGCTACATCTTGTGTAAGAAGCCAGCATGTTACCGCAGAGAGGGTAACAGGTAACAGAGGGGGTCTTTGAATTGAACGCAATTCATGCTTGATTTCTCAGATTCCCTAAATTCACTGAATTCATTGAAAATTCTACTGTAATAGTCTTAAGTCGAAAATATTCAAGCTTTTCTGACTTGTGAATTTCTGGAAACAGAGATTTTGTAGTACAAACTTGTCATGTAACTTGTCAGGTTTCTAAATTGGCCTTTGCTCATGTCATTCAGCTATAACTTTCAAAAGGAGAATTCCACAAAGATTTCCATTGATGTAATTGGGATTTTCCGTTTTAAAATTGTATCTTAAATTTGTTGAATTTGTTAAATTATTTTGATACCAGTATTTGTAAATATGTAATACAAGTAGTAACTAGTACAGGTATGTTGAATTTTTGTGCACAGGTATTCATTTTCTTCTTGATACAGTCACATAATTTATATCTGTATTTGTTAAATGATGTTGCGTCCTTGACCCAATTGCTGGCACGTGCAAAATGACGTCATAGCAGCATTCTGTGTAAACAAATCCCAATTAATGAATGCAGGTTAAAGTTGGCCTGCTTATCATAAAACTGCCAAAGGCCTTTAATATCTTAACATCCCAAGATGTTAAGGGGTCATCGACTCAACCACTAAGGTGACTCTAACGAGCCACCAATAATTATACCGATTTGATTGTCGATTAAAATATAGCCCTCAGTTTATAAAAATCACCTTGTATTCCACTTTGACCCATTTTGTTTCTGCAGACATCGTTTCCGGAATATATAGTAGCCAAACATTTTCTCTTTAAAGGCTTGTTGACACGTAACGTTTGCGTCTGCGTCTGCGTCTGCGTTTGCATTTGCATCAACGTCAACGTGTACATCGACGCAAACGGAAATGCAGAGAATGGGTTCCAGACCCATTTTCTGCATCACACGTACACTCAAATATAAAGTGTAAACACCTCCACTTGGCATCATGGATCCCATAGTTTGCGTCACACACAGACGCACACGCAGACGTTACGTGTAAACAGAGCTTAAGGTGAACACCATCTCCTCGTTGATTCCGTGATTGACGAGATACTACCATAAAAAGAGGCAGGAGTGGCATTAAACTTGGGCCAAATGAGGCCGATCTAAAGATTTTCTTTCAGAAATGTCAGGGTGACACCTTCAGCTGTTCGCATTTGGTATTCGTCTCACAACCGACAGGGCTCACATTGATCATGTACTGTAGAGATTACGTTATAAATGGCGCCATGTGTTATCCAAACATGTTTGTGCCCATTAAGAAAGCAAAAATAAAACTGTCCCTGGAAGTGTCAATGTTCAGCTTGAGTTTGTGTTTGCGTTTGAGGTAGCGTTTGAGTTACGTGAATGTGACAAGTACAGCCTCTACAACCAAGTCATCCACGAATCCCCCCTCAACGACTACTGCAAAGACCACAAGTATAATCACCTGTATGTTGCATGGCCCCAGCACATGTCCCTCTTTAGCTCGAGCGAATCTTTTCGGGTTGAGTTTGTGTTTGCATTTGAGGTAGCATTTGAGTTGTGAAAACGTGGT
>JBCAUG010007849.1:0-11269 GCA_038406175.1 Haplosyllis leylae
TTTTTGTATTGGCTAAATTTGAGAACCGATTAGAAATACTTATCAGTGAGATCATTTTTTATTCTGCATAATGTTGATAAATTTAAATTTGCATTATAGTTTATTTGAATGGCAACTGTTGGCAAATTATCTGCATTAGAACCAATACAAAAATGCCAATAGCCATCTTCAGGAGTTTCGAAAAAACTAGAGTGTTTTGTCTATTTTGGTTTTGAATCTTATTAAATTACACAAATTAGACTCTAATTTGACAAAGTTTATTTTATGTCACCTAGTTTTTCATGGCAAGCATTTTTGTCAGATGTGGCAGATCTTACAGATCTAGAAGTCCATTTCTATTCCTTGCAATTGTAGGTGTTACTCATTTAATGAATTATACACATTCTCGCAGGGGTAATTACTCTTAAATAATCCTTACCTGTAAAATTTAAATTGTGATTATTCTTAAAGACACACGTAAAGTGAGTTAGCTAAAAACGGACAGTTGATTTGAGAAAAAATAAATATAGATTTACACTACCCATAGACAACTGAGCCAAAGAATTACTAACCACAGACCCCTCAATTGGTTGTGTGTGTGTGAAAAAATATTCTAGTTTTTCACGAGAGATTTAGAAGTGAATTTTTACCCCTTGATCTATTCGAATACCTTCCTTACTGCTAAGCTGACATTTGATTGTCAGTCTCAATATTTAAAGCCTTTGTGAAGTCCTGCTGTATTGAATCTATTAAGTGAAGAGGTGCATGAAAATAAATTAAAGATCTCCCAAGCTAGCACATGTCATGTTAGCGCACAGTAGGAAGGGCATCAGGAGGTCTTGAGTTCTATCCCCGTTGGAGGCAATTTTTTGTTGAATTCATTTGCCCTTCTTTACATAAGCCTTTGTTGGAAACATTCAAGGTTTTCCTAAATTACCAGCACCACAAATTACTTCTTTCCTTATTTTCCCTGTGTTACATTTGTTATAGCCACTGGTAGATTTTGTAGGGTATTCTATTCAAACTTCTAATTGATAATATGTATCAAATGAACTGACATTTCAAGATATGTGTCAGAAAATAAAACTTAAACTGAAAAACAAAAAGGCCAGGTCTGTCAGATCTGACATTACTAAAAAACACGATTGCCAACTTTGTATAATTTAAGGAAAGCTGGATTGATTACACACTGGGTCCATGTAACAATTTTGATGTCGGTCTTTTGCTGATTGGCTCAAAAGAAATTATAAGAATAATCTCTTCCACTCAGTAACATTTTCAAATCCAGCATTACTTTTGGATTCCTTTAAAAGATTAGAAATACACTAATGAACAAAACCCAAACAGAAAAACGTGCTACATGTTTTCTTAGTTTATTAATCTGTATATTATCAGCAATGTACCTAAATCGGTTTACCTGTTGGATCTTTCGCTCTAAATTGTGAGCTAAGAGCATTATTTGTTTATCTCAAGATATAAGGTACAAGTACTACTAGTCTAAACAATTTAAACCTACTTGCACAATGTGCACTCAATGCACAAAGAAAAATGACAACTTAGAATTGTGCCATGTTATATTGTAATAAAGTCATCTACCAATGTCTTACTATTTTTTTCATCATATTTTTAGGCAACATAACAGAAAAGAAAGGAGAATATCTGACTTCACTTAGATTGGCTCATGTGGTAAGTTTAAAAGTAAGATTACCTTTCTTAAAAATACTGCGACGATATAGCAAATGTAAGTATTGCCTATTTTTCAATTGGTGTTACTTATAAATATCGCGTTCATTACCTTTAATACGTGAAGTATCCTGCGTTTGACAATCTATATAATATGATTAATTTACAAATGTGTTTTATATATAAGCAAATACTGCAGCTCAAAAAGTAAAGACAATTATCAAGAAAAAAAGAATTTTACATACATATTGTTTACTTATTCTCTTACAATATGCTCAGTTGTACAACAACTCAATATTAGACATTTATTTCTGAACTATTTGATACCACTTTTGGAATAAATCCAAGTCTGGTCAAGTAAAAATATCTGAATCATTTCTGATACAAACAATTAAAACACTTTTTAACTGTGCCAAAAAAGAAACAAATTTATATTTCTGCATGAAAAAAGCTTCTATTGATAGGAGGAGCTAATTATTTGTAAGTAATAGTGACCCTTAATTTTTTTAAATTAGATAAATAACACGGAGGTAATTTTTCAACAAAATAATAAGCTCTCGCACTGCGGGCTCGAGCCTTATTATTTTTGTTGAAAAGATTCCTCCTGGTTATTTATCCAATACGTATTTTTCTTTTCAAGATTTATCGACATGGTGACAGGGCACCATCCAGAACGTATCCCACGGATCCCAATCAGGAGGAAGCCTGGCCCGGAGGATGGGGGTCACTCACACAGGTAACAGTTCATCGGTCCTAAAAGAAAGTATTACAAGATTTAATTTAAACTATATAAACAGAGAAGAATTGTGATTTGAAAAGTACGAATGTAAAGCAATTGATGAGGTCGTTCTTTCTTTCATAAAATCGAGAAAACTTTCAATTTGAAATTTAAACAGCTTGGAGTTGATCAACAATATGCGTTGGGACAATACTTGAGAAGATATTTTGGGAACTTCGTAAATTCGACGTACACTAAAAATGAGGTAAAGTTATTTCCGAACCCATTTGGGAGGTTTCCAACACATAGTGGTGAATCATCGGTCTCAATTTGCCTTAAAATGGCTCGATTTTGGGTCTTAAGGCCTATTTAGACTTTCCCACCCCGTGTTTATCACCGTCACAGTCACCGTCAAAGTTTAACATTGTGTCTACGGTGACAGGCAGTCAACCATAGACCCAATGTTAAACTTCGATGCTGACGGTGACGGGCACGGGGTCGGCAAGTGTAAACAGGCCTTTGGTATGAGCACACAGTTGTTTGCTGTTGAGGAAGTGAAGTTAATCCAGCTTGTAGTTTGTGGTAAAATGGTCTTAAAACTTCAATTTGTAATGTATAATAACTAATATTTGGTAGTCAAAGACCGATGATGAGTGTTTTTAATGAATTAACTGTCCGAGACATCAGCTTATGACAAATAAATCCAATGAAAACACGAAGCAGGGGTATCTTTCTTTCAACTATTAAACACGTTTTTTAGAATAGAAGCAATTTTACATGGAGTTTGCGAGGCAACCAAGCTTAGTCTGCCACAAAGCAATCATGGACGGTGATTGTCGCTTCAAAAAAATGTCCAATGAAAGATGTTGGTTTCGGAACTTTTTCTTTCAAGTCATGCAAAAGTAAATAATTTATATTGTTCCACTTACAGATTTATGTTCGTAGCACAGACCTGGACAGGACACTGATCAGTGCGTACAGTAACCTCGCAGGGTTCTATTCCCAGGATGCGGAGGGTTCAGTTCGTAATCCACTTGTTCCTGTTCACGCTCCAGTCTATGAACCCAAAGATGCGGTACGTAGTTTTTCAACTAAAACATTACTGGAAATGAACGAAGTCGCGAAAAAGACAGTCAGTGCTATCTGATTTTAAAATTTTATTGTGATGGATATACTTTAAACACATAGCATCTGTGATTGGCCTTGTGGTAGTATGATCAAGTTTTCCATTATCACAGTTTTGGATGCTAATGTTTCATGAATAATTTACAAATGAAAAGATAATTGCAAAGTAAATGTATATGATTGATTTGATCAATAATGAATCATTCTTATCTACTAACACATGAAATTATGTGAATAGTAAATAGTCTGACATGTTTCTACAATGTGAATCTTAACAATGCTGTCATCTATTAATTTACTGTGAATCCACAATGTTCACGTACTAGTTTTTTTCGCTAATTGCTGGTAATGTTAAACCAAGACTCAAAATATCCGGCAGGAGGTTTGTGTCATCCAGTCAAGGTGTTAGGTAGAAATATTTTGAGGACAGAATTATCATTTTATTAAGTACTAATGCAAATGATCATTTTCAGCAACACATGTCAATATGAGAAAACAAAGAATACGAAAGGATTTTAAATTTGTAACATTTTTCCACAGCTACTGAATATGAATGCTGACTGTCCAAGGTACTCTGCCATGTTAAATGAAGCCTACACAGGGGAAGAAGTTCAACAATATCTGAAAGATAATGAGGTCATAATTTTAAAAGGCTTAGATGATAATGAATTTGATCAGAAAAGTTATTTTATCCAAAGAATGTTGTAAGATTATTGTGAATCAATTCCAGGAATTTTTAAAGATGGTGAAGGAGAGGTCTGGACTGGGATCATCCGCTTCTTTGTATGACATTGCGCACTACATACCAAATGCTGTTAAATTAGAGGTAGTTTTCAGCTCGTTTTTCAAAAACTCAATTTTTCAATGGATCTGTGGCAAATGTGTATATCTATTTCAAAACTATTAAACCTGACATATGCGTCTTGCATTCAAAAGACTACATTTAGTTCAATAGTCCCTGTGGAATAGGCTAAATGTATTTTGAGATAACAATTAAGCATTTGCAGGAATGGACGTGGATTGTTGGCACCTAAAAAAGTGATTCTTGGGCTCGTTTCTTCAAAAATTTGCATTTCGTATACACTGGGTCTCGCTTATGACGAGCAAATAGATGCAAAAAAGCTGTTCATTGTAGGAGAGTGCTCGCAGTAACTGAACTTAATCGATTTTTTCACGATAAGAACACATTTACATTTTAAGCCTGAATTTGCATGAAAAAAGTTCAAAAAAATTTAAAAGGTTGCCTCCAGTCGGATTTGAACTCACAACACTGACCATCATTGGATCAAAAGTTGAATGCTTATCCAGATAGGCCATAGAGGCCTGTTCTACTTGACAGACCTTGAACTGAAGTTTGTTTCATGCACTATTTCACATTTGAAAAATCATTAAAGCATGGGTGATGTAAATTCTGTCTTAAAATGTGAAATATGATCTTATTGTGAAAAACTCGTTTAATAGTGCTGTCAGTGATTTTAATGCAAAGAAATCTACTGCGGGCTCGTGGTAGCAGAACTCGTTGTAAGTAGTTTAATGGAAACATACGGATGCAGCATCGACGAGACTAATTCTCTTTCTGTTCCAGAGAATACACAATATGACTCAACCAGATTGGATAACAGACGAGGTAGCTGATAAATTGTGGAGTATCCGAGAGCTAGAATTTAAGTATTATGTTTATACACCGGAAATGACAGCAATAAGATCAGGTCTGTGCAAGACTTTAATTTTCAGTCAGTGAAATATTGCAGGGTTTGTACTTATGAGATATATTTAATGTATTTTAGGTTTATTTTATCAACAACTAAATGCTCATATACAAGATTACATATCGAATAAAATCGACAAGAAAATGAAAATTTTCTTTTATTCTGCCGTAAGTAAAATTTACTCATTGCAACAAAACGATCAACAATATTTTCGATTTGAAATATGTTTCCCATTACATCCAATTTTCCATGTATGGAATGGCCATTTAGTATTACTAAATTCCAAACCCATAGCATGACAGAAGTATAGTGGCGTACCTTAGTGCTCTTGGTCTGTGGGACGGAAAAGTACCCCAGTTCTGCGCAACACTGATGTATGAGTTACATGAGCGGGAACCAGGTCAGTTCTACATCCGGATCCTGTACAAGAATGAGACAAATCCAAAAGGAGAAACGAGGGTGCTAAAAATGAAAGGTATTGGACTTTATCTACGATTTTCTATTTAATTTGGCACTTTTCACAACCGTACATTTCATTGTTTACCCGTAAATATCCTGAGCTAAATGTGGATCCCAAGCAAAATTATTTTTCTAAATTTTTTTCGAATACATATTATGGAATATCCTAGCCTAAATGAGGATCAAAAACGTTTATCGTGGACAAAAACAGCAAGGAAATAATCGGGAAGCGGAATAAGAGATTTGCTGCCAGGAAGGAAAATGCTGCTAAATTTTTATTTTAAGCCTTTTGTTCTAATTGCAGGTTGTGATCAGTTTTGTCCGGTTGACAGGTTTTTTGAGATTACCAAACCTTACACGTGGCCGTCTACTTGGCAGGACTGGTACGCAATGTGTGATAGTTCGGTGTCGTCCTCACCTATTTTCATCTCCTCATCATCTTCAAAACTCGTATTAGGTAAAGAATTTCGCGGTGAATACTGTGACGAAGGCTGAATTTTGTCAAAAGTACTAGATTTGAAACTGGAAAAAAGATTACAGCTTGTTCGGTGGGAATCATTTTGCATTTTCCTCAATATGTCTTTTTGCATGTTGACATTGAAACGATGTACTGGATTTAACAAATTTAGAAACGGATGGCAGTTCTATTTGTTTGATTGGTCTTATTGCTCTAATTATTTTGAAAATAACTAGTATAACCTTTTCAGGTATTGTTATCGTATCATCACTGGTCTTCTGTTTTGTGCTGGTTGGATTGATTGTTTGTTTCACTGGTTATTACAAGAAAATGAAGTACAGAAGCTACACGGCTTTGTAATTGCATGATCGTAAATTTATTCCTGTCGTTTTGTTCATTTCCAATAAAATGTTGAAAGTTGCATAACGATGTTTTCGCATGCCACACTAACTACTGTTAATAACCACGGCCTTTGTTAATTCACAGAATTAATGTGTTCTTGACCTTCAGGGAGGTTGTTCTAAAAATTTGAGACTGTTAAATAGTATTTGTAATTGTTTTGCACATTGGGAATTTTTACTAGAGTTCTTCACAAATTAGCCTAATTTTATTAAAAAATTTTTGGAGGACATAAGTCCTTTTTGGGAGGCCACTGATACCCCTGTTTTGGACTCCTGGTGACATCTGCCCTGGCTTTCAAAGTCTGGGTGGATCCCTTGCGTGCTTTCTCACTTGTGTGATCCCCAAATCCACCTCTGGTGTGACACTTGCTGACTGTATAGAGGTCAGCATGGCATGGTTAAAATTTGCAACAATGACCATATTGGCATTGCAGGCATTACTAAATGAAAACAAAAAAATCCAGCAATAAAATGTTACCACAATGAGCATTGAACCAAGGACCTGGATCTGATGCTCAGCTCTCTGAACCATTAAGGCATCTGTTACTTGAGAGATCGAAGATCTGCATATGGTCATGCTCTATTCAAGGATATACCAACTAACACATGTCTCAATGACTCAGAGAGCAGAGTGTCAGATCCAAATGGCTGAGTTCCTAGGTTCAATTCTCACTGGGGTAACATTTTGTTTTCACGTGGTAAAGCCTCTAATGCCAATATTGCCAATTTTGTGTGTTTGTGAAAAACTCGACTAATATTGGTCCTTTCAACTCAATTTTGAAATAGGCAATTTTTTTTCGGCCAATACAAAAGATGGCTTGGGCGGCATTTTTGAATTGTTGCAATTCCAGATAAAATTATAACTAACCGATCAAACAAGGAAAAAAATCCAGATTCCGTTTGCCATTAGTTATGTGGACAACCATGGTAATTGACTGTTTCCCATGCCATGAACACCCAAGGTTGGTAATATTCATCACTTGGAACCAACAGTATCATAACACTCTTTGTAAAACTTCAGTCAGATTTCGCTGACATCGTCGAAAAAGTCATCTGAACTGTCTATAACGTGCAGTGGTCACTTTGACTACTTTGAAGATTTAATGAATTTAAATTAGCGTCAAATAGCAAAAATGTTAAATTTCCCGTATCGATGTACTGTGTGGTCATTAGAGGTTTGTAAACAAAAGAGTAGAGCATATTCTTTATAATTTCTCATTGGCTATTAACTCAGTATTCATTTCAACCCGTTCAAAGAGTTCAAATAGATAATTCAAAATGTAACCAAAATGAAGTGTTGCATTATCGTTTATTTTCCACCACCAGTAACTATTTAATCTTTTTTATCAAACTAAGTACACAATAAGCTTTCTTTCACAAAAAGCACGTTCAAAATTTCATTGGTCTTAAGAACAAATTTGAGAAAAACGTTTGTATTTAACATCACGCATGATTATGAGAAATAATAGGCTATTTTTCATTAAATAAAAGCGTCTTGACAATTGCTTTTCGTTTCACCATTTGTATGTATAATAACCGTTGAACCACAATTAATTATCGAATGTTAAATACTTGTTATTGTGTTCACGGCAAAGATACATATTTAAAAATCTAAGCAGCACAAAATGTTTCTCTTGACTTACACCATTTTTGTCGGTACTTTACTCATGGAAAACAATGTATTTCGTTACCAAACTGGAATCGATCATTACAAAAATAAATTCTTATGAAATTGTTCTGTCGATTGAATTTATCATAAAAGCAGAACGGGAGTTCTAAATAGAAATTACCTACATTGAGACGTCACATGTTAATAGACAATACACAGTCGAGTTTTCCCGAATTGAATTCCATACAATCTGTGGAATTTGTAAAATACTATTTTAAAAATTACTAAAAATGGTATTTTGCAAATTCTATAGATTCTGTAGATCCCACAGAATTCAATTGGAAAACCCTAGAGTGGTACGTTAGGTGATTATATGTGCGCTGAGAGGACCATTTGAGGTTTTCGTCCTGAACCTTATTCTGGCAGATCTGACAACATTGTGTTAACAAATTAACAAAACTTTAAAGTTGAGGTTGAGATTGATATATTAAATTCAAATTTTGCCAAATATATTTTAATAATTTCATTTTTAAATTGCTGTTTTTGTACACCCAAGGAATTCTTCTTGATATTTCATAATTTAAACCTGAATTACTACCAGATAGAAATATGAGCTTAAACTTTCAACACAAATTTGTCAGATCGGCCAGAATAAGATTCAGAACGAAGAAGTCTACTGAGGACACTGCCCAAGAAGTCTTCTCAGAACATAAATACTGAAACATAGTCTGTATTTATATATTAAAACTATTTTACTTCCTGGTTGCAGAAACACACACTTCGTTTGTTTATTTTGTACATTTACGTACCCTTCAACATCATAGATTTTCACAAAAATGTCCCCTAACAAAATTCTCGATGTTTTTGCAACGGATTTGTCAAAAGATGAATTATTACAATTGATCACAGTATTACAACTGATCATAGAACTATTCGTCTGTACTGATAGAAATAATTGATCTTACATTTCAGCTAAATACAAAAGACAAATTATTTTGCAGATACTGAAATTACCGTTTGCAAAACCTACCATCAACACACAGAACAATGTGACTTGTGATGAAACTGTTTCTGGACTAACACTCCTTTGAATTCAAAAGTGATCAAAATGAAATTTTTAAATGAACGCAAATTATTTTAAAATTGTAAAAAAACACCCCACTTGATAGTCGACAGTTCTGTAATCAAGTTGCTGGTTCCCTTCCCCTTTTCAGACTGAGCAGACTTGTCAAATTCAGTGTTCAGCAATCAACCGTGACAGCCAATCCTCAAGCTTAAATTAGTTGATGGTTTACTATTTGTAACATTTCGACCTCAAACCACATATTATTTGAAAAGTGCTAAAATTACCACAAAAGGATACGAATGTAATTTCTTGGTATCAAGGCAATGGCAGTGCGTAAGACTTTGAACGTATGTACATTTTATTTTTGAAATAGTGGATACTTTCTTAGCCTCTAATTTTCCGGTTGTGAACTCGGTTGGATACTATTCTGAGCCACTTTCTTCTCTCAGACATAGTTTTATTTAGATAAAATTTTGAGTGCTCTTAGCAGAAGAGCGAAGAACTCTTTTTCTTAAAGAAAAAAAATGTAACAGAAAATCGATATATTACAGGGATTATGCTTTGCAAAATCACTAAAGTCCTTTTCTTTATTACACTTTTGGGAGCATTTATTTAAAGCTCTGTCTTGGAGTAATAATATTTCTCCATTTCTGCTATCAAATCGTCATCAGTGTAATTAATCCACTGGGGCCCGAGCCCTTCTAATTTGGCTGGTTTAGCGCTGTAATACTCCGCCCATTTCTCATTGTATTTTGCAAAGACATACTTCCAGTATCTCTCAGCTTCAAAATCAGCATCTGGAAGTATTTGCCAATCTCGGAAGACCGATCTATATTCTTTGAATGACGTCGTGCGCCTGCTACCAGGTTCTCCGTGCCAGAATTTTAGCTTAGATGCTACATTGACTGGACACGGCTCTATATGCAGATCGTTTTTAATATCTCCATCCGGAGACCATGCTGCGCCTCCTACTCCTGGTGGTCTGTGCAGGGTGGCGGAATGATCACCGCCTGTCTTTCCCCCAGAGTGTTTGTCACAAGGTGTCCTACAAAAGGGACATCTCTCTGTACACCCAACTATTTCTTTAAATAAATAATTGGCTAGATTTCTTTCTGCAAGCTTCTGTCCAATGCTCCATTCACCGATTTCTTCTTCAATCTCTTTCTTTACTGGACCCCCGAGCTGTTCCAGAACCAATTTCCCGAACTGTTCACATTCTTTCGGGTTTTTTATGTTGATGTTATAATAAGCAGTTATTTCTTCATGTGGTATCCAAAGGCTGGAAAGATGATGAAAAAACATTTCAACAAAGTTGGCTCCCCTGGAAAATCTCTTAACTGCCTCAGTCACGGCTTCGTTCATACAGATAATCACACTTTCTAAGTGCACTTTTGCCAGCTGTTTGAGAAGATTATCCTTCTCCAAACACTGTATACTTTCCTTGCTAATTTTTTCCTTTACAACAGATTCGTATTGCGATATGTACCGGCAATATTTGGCAAAGCTATTAGCCTTGTAGAGATCTACCATGATAGAAGCTTGTAGGGTTCTGATATCGTTAAATATATCCATGCGGTACACTTTAAGTTTCTGAAGGAGCTCTGAATTGCTCAGCTTGTTTTCTACATTGTGAGCAACAATGCCTTTCAAAGCATTGTTACAGAAGTCTACAGCAGTGTTCCCCTGTCCCATTTCATCGTTAAATAAAATCAGATAACTAATTTTTTTGTTGTCAAGCAATGCTTTAGGAGAACTTCTCTCGCGGTACTGGTTGTGAAGTGCAGTAAAACATCTGGCTGCTCTGTCTTCAAGGTACATCAAAAGATCGACTTTGTAATATTTGGTAACGACCACTTTTTCCAACTCAATTGCAACTATTTTCTGCAGGACATTTAGGAACAGGGACTCAACGTCAGTTTCCACAAATTCCTTACCGTCTGCTGAAAACTTGTAGACTTCATCAGTCGACGAAATAATTTGTTTCGTCTCATTGTCTAATTTTTCATAGTCAGATTGAGTCACCTGAGTAAACAAATAATTGCCAACTTTTCTACCTGCTGCTA
>JBCAUG010007860.1:0-11268 GCA_038406175.1 Haplosyllis leylae
GTATTTATTTCACCTTTCTTTGCAGTGAAGCATTTGCTGGTATCCAACTCAAACATGGCTGCCATCCAGCTGGTGTCGAAACTATCTATGTCCACCACTTCTTGTTCACCTAAGTTTTTTACAGTTGGTACATATTCCACGCATTTACAAGCATTCAGTAGTTCTTCTGCTATAGACAATTTAGTGTCTGTTGGTGCGCTTGAGACATTTGCAGCCATTTTGTCTGTTGCAGCCTGGTACCTTTCTTGGAAAGATAGCCTGGTCCTTTTTGGTCTTGCAGTCGGCTTTGTCATCACATGTTCACGTTCACCTCACCATCACAGATTTTATATGTCACTTAACAAGAAGGCTGTTTCATTTGATGGTTTGTTGTTCCCTTGTAGTCAAGCGTTACCACTTGTCATACAGTTTATTTGGGTTGAGGAAAGGTGACTATGTGCAATTCAGTGATCAGTGTGGAATAGAGTAGAAGTTTTCCTCATAGAACAATGAGCATTGGAGGGTAAGGCGAAGAGCTGCAGAGTAATTTGTACTGATCAGTACTTTATATTCAGATTGGGAGGTTATGTCCTATAACCTGTTGTGACCTATAATCAGGTGTTGCGACCTGTAGTCACTCCAACAAGAATTTTTTGCAACTCTTAACGAACATTTTGTATATTGGAATTACTTTTATAGTTTGCGGGAGAGCCTGAAAATCTATGATGCTTCTGTACAGGTAACTTTTTCTGTACCACAGTTTTGTTTCTTTGGGAACATTTAGTCCCTTTTTATTTCTTGTTTCATACCTGTGCGTTTTTTCCAGGGACCTGTTTTGTGAGTCGGTCTTACTTTCTTTGATGATTTTTATGGGGAGTTGTGAGTGTTGTACCCGGTAATAATGTTTGAAGTTGGACAGTTTTATTGTGTCCTTTATAGTCAGAATGTTCTAGTTATGGTAATTCTCTAAGGTCGGGGTCTTATTAGTAGTGAGATAAAAGCATTTATCTTGTAATTTCTGCAATCTTGTATGATCTGACGCAGACAGCATGTTACCCCACGTATTGATACAGTTGTTCAGGTGACTGTATATTTGTGCAAAGTAGAGACATTTTTTTGCATGGAGTGATAACATGTTTTTGCCAGCTTTGAGCATGTACATATTTCTTTTGATTTTCAATATCAATTTATTTACATTGGTGTGCCATAACAGGGTATTGTCTATCCATACTCCTAGGAATTTTGTCACCCCTACTATGGGTAATTCCTTGTTATTTAGGAGTATGTTACCACCTGTAGGTTTGCTATGTCCAAATAGCATGCACACTGATTTGTCTAAGTTTAATGTCAGGCTATTTGCTCTGAACCAATTGTCTATTATCTTGAGATCTTCCTGCATTTTCCAGGTTGCATATCTTAAATTGCTTGCACTTACATAAACGGTTGTATCATCTGCAAACAAGATACACTCAGTGTGTAGCAGATGCAGATACAGATCATTTGTGAATAGCAAAAAAATTAGGGGACCTAGGCAAGACCCCTGGGGGGTGCCATAATCTACCTTGTACCAGTCTGAGTAGGATGTTTCTGTATCAGAAGTGTTGCATTTCACTCTTAGTGATCTTGTGTCAAGATAGGATCTGTACCAATCTAAGGGTGTACCTCTGATACCATATTTTTCTAGTTTTTTGAATAGAACTTCATGACTAATGGTATCAAAAGCCTTTGAAAGGTCCAGGTAAACAGCAATAGTAACGTTGTTTTTGGCATTTTGTTTTACTTTAGTACTGAGCAAGTCTTGCACTGCGTTTTCACAACTATGTTTGCTTCTAAAGCCATATTGGGAATTGTATAGTTGATTTGTATCTTCTAGGAAGTTGTATGTTCGTTTGTATATAAGTTTTTCCAACAACTTAGAGATGGTTAGCAACAGGGAAATTGGTCTGTAGTTCGTTTTTTGTTCTTTATTCTTACTCTTAAATAAAGGAACAACCTCAGCATTCTTCATTCTTTCTGGGAACTTTCCATCAATCATTGACTTATTAAAAATTATTGTCAGTGGTTCGACAATGCCATTCTTTATTTTCTTTAGCAGCTTATTGCTAATGTTGTCTGAGCCACTGCTTCCTTTGTTAGGAAGTTTTTCTATGATTTTTAAAATTTCTTGGGATGTGGTGGGATTAAGAAACAAGCTCCTTTCATTAGTTTGTATTTTCTGGATATAGTCATTGGCCGATGCTTTAGATTTTGGAATTTTGTTGGCAAAAAGCTTTCCCACATTGGTGAAATATTTCCCTAATTCATTTACTATTTTCTTTGCATCATGTGTTTTGATGTTGTCAACTTCCAGGCTGTCAATTATGTGAGTTTTGTTGCTAGTCCTTCCTGTAATTTCACTTATCACTCTCCAAAGATTTTTGGTTGAGTGTTTGTACTCTGTGCATTTTTTTGAGTAGTAGGACTTTTTTGCATATCTAATTACTTTCTGTAGACATGCTTTATAGTCCTTGTACTTTGTCAGTATGTCCGGTTGCATCCTGTTGGCAAGTGATTGATGGTACAATTTGTACTGTTTATTTTGAGCCCTTTTTATGCCCTTAGTTATCCAGGGTTGGATGGGCTTATTTTTTTTTCTGCCTTGTTTGAGAGGGGCGTGGGTGTCGATTGTCTCTTGTAATTTATCATGAAATATGTTAAAAGCGTCATTGCAGTTTTTGTCATCTAGTAGTAAGGTCCAGTCTACTTGTAAAAGTTCCTGTTCAATGTTGTCAGTTTTTCTGTCATTAAGTCTTCTTGACCATGTGATTTCTTCACACTTTGTGTCCACCCTCATGTTCTCACAGATAGTGAGACAGGGTAGATGATCACTAATGTCCTCTGTTAATAGCTTACTTTGGCAACGTCCATGTAAGCTGAGGGGTACTAGGATGTTTTCAATTAAAGTGGCTGACTCATTTGTGATACGTGTGGGTTTGGTAATAGTCGGGTAAAGGTCATGTTCAATTAGATTTTCAAAGAATTCTTCAGTTTTTTTGTGACTGTTAACTTTTAGGAGATTTATATTGTGATCCATGCATAGTATGGCATCACGTTTATCCTCCTGTAAGCATTTGAATATCTTCAACATATCAGTCATACTTTCTAGTAGGTTCATATTTGGGGGTCGGTACAGACTAATGATCAACATAGTTTTGTTTGTACCCTTTATTTCCACACAGAGGTGTTCAACAGTTCTAGTTTCTGGTAGTAATTTTGGTAATTCCCTATGCATTATCTTTTTTGAGAGGAGGATTCCCACTCCCCCTCCCTTTTTTCCAATTCTAGGTTTTTGTATGAGGTCATATCCTGGAAAGTTGACTTGTGAGCTTGTTTCTTTCCTAAGCCAAGTTTCGTTTAAGGATACAACACTCACTTTATTTGATCCTCCCAATTGATCCAGAAGATTAATTAGATCATACTGCTTACTCAATAGACCTCTTATATTGAGGTGGAGGATATTTAAGTCAGTTTCAGATAGTGTGGAGTATTCTTCTTTATCGATATACTCGCAATTGAAGTTCAAAAGATCCTCATTAGATGAGAAACCAATTTGGTCAAAGTCAAAAGCTAGGGTGTTATCTCCTATAGTCATTTCAGAGATAGTGAATACTTGATGATACTTTATGCAATGATTGTGTGACCGGATGAACAAGATGAAGATGATAATACAAAAGAACAGATTGTATGATACAAAAGCAATAATGCTTTGGAGATATTGCTGGAATGATGGATAAAGTGACTTACAGTTATTTTGTGGCAGGATGGTGATGGGGGGTGTGTTCCTGTCTGCTACGTCCTGAGTGTACGTCCTATACATACTTTATAGTCAATGAGTATGCAACATTAGTTTGTTGCGTACTTTAGTCCATGTTATGTCCTTTACTGTACATTATATCATATGGGTTGTTCTGTGTCAATGTTATGTCCTGAGAACAGCCCTTCAATGTGTTACATCCTGAGAAATGTTGTCCTCTATTTAGGTAGTTCATTTCGTACTTCCATTAGTATTTCACCAAGGATCCCTACGTTGGCCCATGTACTCCTGTTTAAGCAGTTTCCATTTCTTATGGGTACACCACTTCCCTACAGTTTATCATATGTAAGTTTCACAATTGTCTTTTTGCCAGTGCTATGGAGTATTTGTGACAATGTGTTGTTGTTCTCAAATTTAGCCTTTATTCCTGGTTTGCAGAGGGACTTGGCTACCTTACACCAATTTTCATGATTGTAGTTCTTTATGTTGGAGGCTAGTCATTTACATTGTATTGCTGTGGTTGCTGACATTATATTCTTGGCAGTTTCCTGATCCCTGAAGTGTATGGCCTTTTGTTCCTGGATGAATTGCTCTGAACAGTGGTAGTGCTGGTCATTAAGTTTGAATTTTGCTGGGTGGAAGTTAGACAGAGGGTTTAATTCTCCAAAGAATCCAATAGTGTTTTCATCAGTAGTTGATGATGCAAGAAATCCATTTAGGTCCTCTGGTAACTGTCCTATGGTTTCTGTTGTGTATCTTTTCCCTTGTATTATGAGGCTGTCCCCTTCCAGTTTACTTTTGTTTTTGTAGTGCGGGATGGTTTTTGCCAGCCTTAGTATAGGTCTCAATAGTTTTCTTGCCCTTTCTGTTTCCTCAGTGAATTCCTTATCCACATAGATCCCTTTTGGAAGATGATTTTTACTTTCAAATAGAGTATCAACGTGGGTTTTCTTCTCAAATTCAACCGATATTGGGCAATTTGATCCACTTTTGAACTTTCCGATTCTGGTACAACTTCTAATTGGGATGCTTCTTGCTATTTTTATTCTTTTTCTTCTATCCTTTTCATCCACTGTATTAGCTATGGCTCTGTATACACTTTCCCTTTTGTTATCTTTGAGTTCCCAGTTATCTTCTTTGATGCCATGGAATATTACACTGGTTTGTAACATTCTGGTTTCCAATTTATTTAGTCTGCATTTTAAGTCATTGTTCTCTTGTTCTATTTTTAGGTACTTTATTTCCAGCAATTCTTGTCGTTGCTCTACTTCAACTAGCTTCTTGCTTTCTGCCTCCTTTTCTTGTTTGGCATCCAGTAGTATTTCCATGTCCTTCTTGAGTGGGGTTATCAGGTCATGCAGTGTGGTTTCATTAGAAGATTTTAGTTCCTGCATCATTTGTGTCATGATTTTGCCAAATTCCTGAAACTCTGTAGAAAATCCAGCAAAAGTTTGCGCGCCTAGGATGGACTGTTGTTGTTGCTCATTGCATCCTTTATGGCCAGGTTGAGCTGTTGATGTTGATGTTTTGGTGTTATCTGTAGTCCTTTCATTAATATTTGGCTGTATGTTGCATCCTGGACATTTGCTGCGTCCTGTATAGCCTGACCGTAAAGGTGTTATAGTTCCTTTAGCATTATCCATGTCGTTTGTGTGTTCTGCAGTCTCCATCTCTATCAGATTCTCAGTGTCTTCGTGATCTTTCAGTTCTTTTTCTTTTGCTGTTGCCTCATCTGAGTTTGTGACCTCTTCATTGTATGATAGTTTTCTTTTATGGGTTTCGGGTTGGTGTCTTTTGTGAGAGGAACCTTCTATGCTAGGTGGTGATCTTTTCTTCAGCATGGCCTGTTCACTGTTTACAGGTGTTGAGGCTTCACCTGGGTCAGTATCTGTGACTGTAATGGCCTCAGTTGTCCCATTTTCCATGATAGTTTTTTCTGTGGCCTTTTTCCCTTTTTTGTTAAATGTTTCTTCCAACGATTGCTGGCCTTCTATTTGTTTAATCAGTTTTGACATTGTTCATTGTTACCACCTATAAAGTTACTTTACTTCTTGTGTTATGTATTGATTATGCGTGAATCTTGTTTTATCACTCACTTTTCACTGTTTCGATGTTCTTTTTCTTTGGTTATCTTCTTTTCCTTCAATTTTTCACTTTGGGTGTATGCTGTTATCCTTTATTTTTCACTTGAGACACTTATATATCCATTTCCAACGTTTGTTGCTGGGAATTAATTCATTTTATTCCCACTTATTTTCATGCGATTGAATTTGCCGCCATTTAACATCGTATATATATCTTTTAATGTGAACGTGGGTAATATTCATTTCTTCATATTTTCCTTAAATTACACAGGCAATCCTAAAGTTAATCCTTTGCAGACAATGGGAAAATAGTCCAGCAGTAAGATGAAACGCACTGTATTCTGCTGATGACTACTTTTCATTATTCCCGTGAAATCCTGCAGAGAAGCCGCAGCTTTTGACCTAATCTTTTTGTGCAGGGAGAGCTAAATTGATATGGCCCATGTCAATTGTTTTGATAATGGACCAGTATTGATGACTCTTATTTATAGTGTCCACTTGGGAGCAAGTTTTACTGAAATAAATCTGAAAGATCCACAATACATATCCATGCGAATAAATCAACCCACGCCATCTCTTTCTGAAGGCAAAGCTCTGATAATGAACATGGAAGGTAGTAACAGGCAGCGACCTTGACAGTGTGAATGCTCGGTTTGTGTTTAATAACAATCCAGGCTAAAACCAAAAAATACATTTCATTGTTGTGAGTTTTTGCAAAGAAGACAAGACCTCGAATGACATATGAAAAATGAATCTGAATTTGTCATCTTTCACAAGGAAATAGTTGTTGAGGTCTGAATTCTGACCATAACATTTATTTTGACCTGAGAAGTACAGATTAATTTTGCTCCACATTGTATCCTGAGAAAATGGCAAGGAGGATAAGAGATTAGCTGATTTCCTGTGTGAGATTGCGACAACGCATCAAATGCAAGGTTCTAGGCTCCTGCGGTCGCTTAACTGAGGAGTTTATGCTATCTCAATCGCCACATTTGCCTTTCGCGAACATTATTTACACTATTCCATTTGTATCTGGTAAATGATATTTGGCAGAAAAAAAAACAATACCAGAAAACCTAAGCAGCGTTGCCACACACCGATCACGATAAAATTCCCTGTGTTTTCACTGTAATTTGCCCGGTGCATTTTTGGCATTGGTTGGCATAATCAAAATTTACTATAAAAGTCAAAAAGATCATAGAAACATCTCACAACAACTGAGACGCCCACAAATTTACTGATGGCAATGTAACCATGTAAATCAATCATGTGTTTCCTTTTGGACTGGTTTCTCTTTCGTTTTTTGTAATATATCAGGTTTTTTTTTTGTATTTAATGGAGAATTAATGTCCATTCGATTCAGTACAATGCATATGGTACTTTGTGTTCCAGTGAATTTGTGAACATCTCGAATGTGTAGTTCAGTTAATTCTATGAAAGTCCACTCATCATATTAGTGGACGAAAACTGACATTATAGCAATAGTTCACAGGTTATTTGTACGAAAAAGAAAGATAAAAGTGATTCGGTTCGCAAGTGCTACTTGAGCCGAAAGTGTCGGACGACTTATCACCTCTTAGGTCATAACAAGCGTTTATGGCCGTTCATAATTTAATTATAATGTTCTCTATCCAGGAAAGGCAAATGCTACTTTTTTCAAGGCGAGAAAGCTCGAGCACAGTGAGAGGCACCAAAAATTCTTGCAGTGGGCCATTCATGCCATTGCAATTCCACATTTACACGACACCAAATGTGAGGCGGCGCTGTGTGAGCTGCAAGGAGTGAAATATTTCACTCTGATGGCTCCAGGCCCCGCGTACTCTTCGTTTCCCCCTCATACCTTGTTCACTGAATTCTCCCCACCGTTACACCAACACCTGAAAATCTCAGCCAAACACCCAAGGGTAATTAAGCCACATAGTTAGCTCCAAGGACAATTAACTTATTAACCAGTGTACTAACATTTCTGGATACGGTTCAAATGAAATAGGACACAATTTCCTGACTCACACCTGCTGTGTACAAACATCTCAGTATGACTGACAAATGCATTAGCTGCAGCTTACACTTGTTGAAGGTCGAAAGCCACACTAATTTATCAAAAAGTGCCTCCGTCTGACAGCAGTTGCAACCAAAGTCAGTTATCGCATTGTGATTCATCATGGTCTTTGGCAATGGAAGCAAATTGCTTTCAGGCGAATTTCATGCAAGCCATTGTTGCACAGCTTGTCATCTACGTAACAGTTATGTTTCCAACTTTTCGACATTAAAGTGCTGATAACAGTTATTTTTCTGTCAAATTGTCAATTGGTTAAGATAGCATATAAAGTTACTGACGACAAATGAAATATCAATGAATGTAAATTCTTATATCTCACTGAAATCTTTAACAACACAGAAGTAACTTTGAAGTTGGTACTGTTGTTTAGCAATTGGTTTTATTGTTCCTCTTCGCTTTTGATCTGCTACATATTTTTTAAAATTTTAAACCTTACACGGTGTGTCGCCTTTTGGCATTCCCTTGTATTACTTCACAAATTTGTATCAGTATCAGAGAGATGAAAGAACATTTTGTTTTCATGTATGTTCAGAAAATTCAGATCTGAACTCATTACCCAACATTTGTGGGGTATTTGAACACCATGCAGCAGTCCTGTTGGCATGGTACAAACAGTGTGCTATATGAGACACTGAACATGGTTGTTTAAATGATTGTGTTACGTAGACTGAAGTCAATTGTGTTATCCTTGTTGCAACTGTCGTTTGGATGATAAATCGCCTTATAACCGAAACCTTTGATGCCCCCGTTTTACAGAGGTTGGCATGTTCAAACATTTTGACACGGCTTTTGACAAATGTGTGCTTGTGAAAGTCAACACAATCACTATGTGGAGTGATTGTAAGCCGATAGTACGTCAATAGTGCTAGTAAAGGGTGCAAGGTCGGCAAAGATGCATCTTGTTGCTTTTCATTACCCAATTTTAATTCTGTCATACTTTAAGGTAGTTCTTTGGGACCATGACGTCAAAGCCATGTGTTCCCTCAGAAAATGTAAACAGTGAAACCTCATATTTTTATCTGAAAAATATTCATTTTCACATTTAAGACAGTTTGTAAAGTTTCAAAAAGTTTCACCATCCCAAATTTGAGAAAAATGAAGATTACCATTGATTTCAATGGAAGTTTGGTTCATCTTTGGGATGAGATTACTCATTAATCGGCTGGTGAATGTTGCTTAAAATTTCACAAATGTCTCATGACATTATTTTCTTTAAACAAATTATGTTAAATCTTTGAACGGCTGGTCCCAAAGAACTACCTTAAGGCACATACACAGCGAATGAATGCTAAAGTAAAAATGAATTTTTTCGTCTTTTTTTGCTTAATCCCTTTGACTTGTTCTCATATGTGTTAATTTTTTTTTGCTTTCGTTCTCATATTTTTTTGTGCTTTGGGTTCTGTTTTTGGTGGGTGTTTCTGAGCCCTGACGTTTTAGCATTGAACTAGTTGTGTTGATCTGAATCAGTTATTTTTATACACAACAAGAGAACTCAGCTGGAAACAAACATCAACAATCGGATGTCGATGACGGTTGCATGTCAATGTCAACTCCCCACACCCTTCACCCGCTCTCAAGATCTGTTCACTGAGAGCTTTCGCCCCGATTTTGAAAGGGTAATCCTTAAATCATGGGAGCACTTTCCAGCCATAAATGTCGACGTGAACTACCAAAACAATCGCAACAACAAAGTATTGCATACTCTCCATTCAGTAGAAGCATTAGAATAATCCTCTGTGGAATTATCGTGAATATTTCACATCGCTCATTTTTGTTCCAAGACTTTTTACATGCAATGATTTGTACGTCTGTAAAATAATCTAAATTCTACAATAGACCAACAAGACTTACAGTAGTTATTGATCATTTCCTTTGGATACTTTCAATGGAAACATTTGCAACCCATTAACTGCAACAATAGTATGTGATACATTGTAATCAATTCATTTCTATTTCAAGTACCAGAATTAATATGGGTTCGATTATTTAAACAGTTGATCAACACGAAGAAATCCTGTGTACATTCTTATCAGGTTGATGTACTGTGCGGCGAAAGAAAACGTAGAAACGTTAACAATTGGTAAAACTGTCGTGTTTTTTTCTATTTAACTTTCTTTGATGCTTGTCCCTACTCAATGTAAACACAGGTTATATTCTCATGAACTCATGACTTGTTGTCTCTCAAGAAAACATTAATATATATAGTACTTTTTTTGGAAAGTATTCAATTTCTATGTGTATGCTTTGGTGGATATTGGCACAATCAACAATTCTGGAAGATATTTTACTTATGGAGCCTGTAATTTGGAAAATATAGTGACAAAACTGTAAAAAGGCAAATATAGGGTCATGAGATTTTGGTTATTTCACTATATTTTCTAAAATATGGGAATGTACATAGTAAGTTTGAGGGTATCAGAAATTTCCTTCTGGGTTTTACAATAGGATGGATTTCATATTAATCTTGAATTAAAGATCCATCACTGCAGTTTTTGCTTGGACAGCTGACCAAGTGTCTGATGCCCAGGAGCTTGAGCCCAAAGGCTTCAACCCGAGGACTGGGTTTCCCAGGCAGCTGACACGAGGTCTGATGTCCAAGCAACCAACTTAAGTGATGGATCTTATTCTAACCCAAGAGAAAAGCTTTAAAATTATCTTAAATCTGAATGAAAAGCATATAAAAAGGCTTCAAGGCAGTTACCATCTTGTTTTTATAACAAGGCCTGGGACTGGTTGAATTTGATCCCATGACCTGGAGTGCACTTGGTTGTGTGTCCCAGTGCCCGGGAAAAGTTTGGTCTGAGCCAACCAAGCCTGCTTCAGCGTGTTGGAAACATTGTGTGTGAAATGAACACAGAAAGTTTTTCCTTTTTCTTTGGGATTGATGCACCAAATTCGTACTTTGCTAAAATTTCCGTAAAATCTCGTCCACAACGTCTTTTGTTTTGTCTTCAGTTCGAAATAAAGTTTCGACATAAATACCTTCCACCAAATGATTTTATTATTAGATCAATAGCAGACAATTGTGACAGACCTGAAATAAAATCAGAGATACCAAACAGCACACAAAGATTAATAGGACTTCCTTGAATGACACTTCCACTAAAATGGTCCATGGAAAGTGTTGTTGCAAATAGGTTTGAGTTTTGAATGGTTTAGATTTAGAAATCTGTATGGGATTTAAGGAGGTGCCATTCAAAGGAATATCCTACTGTACAAACAATCCTACCTTGCTCGAGCCGCGCCGCTTCGGTCCGGTACACGGAGTTCTTGAATGATCTCCCGCAGAGCGAGTCGTACTCCCCTCGGCAGACGAGACAGGGACTCCCGTCAGTCTCCGCCACTGTCCCGTA
>JBCAUG010007871.1:0-11267 GCA_038406175.1 Haplosyllis leylae
CAAAATTTTGTAGCAAGTATCCAGGCAACATTTGCATAATTTATTATTATTTATTATAAATTCTTGTTACTGAGAAAACTCTTGGTAACAAAATTTTATTGTGCTGAGAGTTTTCTTGATACTAAGCAACTTCATGCTTAGAGCTTTCTCTGTATGAAGTAAATGTACATTCTTGCCTGGAAAGCTCTCGGCACCAAGTTGCTTTGGACCAAAAAAGCTCTAGGCACAAAGTGGCTTCGTATCAAGAAAGCTCTCGGCACCAAAAATGTATTGCCGAGTGTGTCCTCAGCAACAATATTAGGCAAACAGAGAGAGTACAGTGACGTAAACATTCGTTATGCTGACCATGGTCCATTCTCAGCATGGTTATTTGTGTGATCTCTTTTAACCATAACATTGCATGACCTTTTACGTAAGGAAGGGAAATTAACACTGTTGTCAACCCAAAACGAGATAATTTTCTTGGGATGGCGCATAATATTGGATGTAAACAGTGGCGGATCCAGTATTCTAAAAGAGGGGCTGGCGCTAAACTATTATGCGGCCAACTGTTTGCCGAAAACTGAATGGAAAATGAAAGAAATTGAACATAGAGGGGAGCGTACATTCTTAACACACCTTTGTATCCTCGAATGATAAATCGCGACAAATACCATCCTTATAGTTTGTTCAACTTATAGAGTATTCTTATTGAACTGGAAAAGTAGATTTATTATTTAAGTAACAAAATGACAAACAATGAACAAACGAGCAAAAATGGGTTCAAGCACACACATAAGGAAATCAAAAATTAAAAAGAAAATTTTTGAAACACAATTTTTTTTCCCTGTGATTGCTATGCAAAATGTAATATAGAAGCGATGTCAAGACTGGGACATATCTCCTTTCAAATGTTAAAACCCTGCAGAATTACAGACAATTCTACAGAAAACCATCCTTTAAATTATAATCCAAAATAATCCAAGAAGTAATGACTCTCCCCAGAGCATTAAAAATCAAGCTTAGTAGAGAAGGTTTGTTGATACATTGCTCCACATTTCTTAAAATAAACTTTTGTCAAGACAAGCTGAATGAGCAAATAGGACAACACCACGACACTTGTAGTTTACAAATAGCTGTTACGCCATTGTAAACAAAATTAGCATATAAGATAGGGAAAGAATCGATCATTAAAATCCGGCCGAATATGGATGCTTACATCGCAGCGTGAAATGGAAATGAAAGACGTTACGTCGGACAAGTTCAGAGAGTCAACAGTCTGGGCAGTAGGTATCTAGTAAATACTATTCTCATTAGGGCGTACCTGGTTAAACCTTTTGTTAGCTTTCGAATGCAAAATTCGAGAGATAGGTAGTCCTCTGTATGAAATAGTGACGGTTTCTGTACACAAGTACAATGTCAAACTGTCATGTCATTATCGGACGTCGTGACATCATTTCTTTCGAGAGCTTGGAAACCATTGCCATGCTCATAATATTTTTATTTTTCCAAGTGTATCTTTTTGCAATTGATAATGTTTTCAAAGCCGAGATTATTTACAGCAACTTGCATCTATATGCATGTGTGTGTGTGCATATGCATGTGCATGTGAGTGTGTGCGTGTATGTATGTGTGGACTTGCCTGTTTGTTTTACCGCCCGCATCCGAAGATGGGGAAGGTAATATTTTAACAGGTGTGTGTCTATCCACAGGAGAAGGTGGGAAATAGATCGGGATAACCCACCCCCCCCCGTACCAGGGACAAGACTTGGGACAGGACAGGGGTGCGGTGCGTCTCTTGTGGTCACGTAGGAGGGCTTTCTTGTTTAATTGTGAAATTCTGCCTTTGATATTCATACAGAATTCCAGATCTGGCGTTCGGAAGAGGGACATTCTTACTTTCGCAGTAACTTTGTTTCTTCTTATGTACATGGCGAAGATATTCAACAATGTATGGTACAATCCGACCATGATAATCACAGGTACAATAGCCTTAAATTTAAAATTTCATGAGGAATATAATTGTCTCACTAATATAAAATTCGAAAATTATGTGGAAAAAAATAAAACAAAACTGTAATAGATGAAATGTCATAGATGATGGTGTCATTTGATTCAGGACGCCTTTGTCAAGACATTCGTGATTTGCCTATTTTGTATTAGATTGGTTTAATGGGATGAATTAGATGAATTCAACTAGAACCAGTCATGTATGACGGGAGACTACTGAAAGCTTTATTTTGTCTCTCACAGCATTGACTCATTAGAGTTTTTCACAATCTATCTACGATACAAGAATGCCAACATTGCCAACTTTGTTTTAGCTTTGCCATTAAAAATCAACCAGTCCAATAAAGTGTTTAACCTTAAAATGTAATCCTCATGTACCCCTTGATTTCTTATTTCACATTTACTAACATCAGTTGATGTAAATAAAGAAGAAAACTGCAAATATACGGCAACACAAAACTGGCAATAATGCCAACTTTGTTTGTTTGTGAAAAACTCGATTGACTCTTTGGTATAATGTTTAGCATGCCTGACTGATGATCAGTAGACTCAGGGTTCAAACCTCACAAACATCTTTTTATTATTGTAGTTTTTTCATCTAATCAGGTGAATTTTCAAAATCAAAATAGGAAAAAAACTCAATTTATTATTTCGTTGGTTCATTTCAGGCATAGATTATTCGAAGGACAAGGTGGAAACTGGTCATAGTAAGTCTAATTCTTCTGTATTTTCTTGAATTTTGATGAAAAATTCCATTTGGATACGCCCTGTAATAAATATTTGCTGATGTGCAATTTGATTTGTTTTTGCAAGTAGAAAATGCCAAACAATCCGAGAAGAAAGGCGTGAGAATCGTTTACATTTCAAGTTCAGAAATCGAGAAGATTGCCAAACTACTGGCTGGAAGGAAACTCTTCAGGAATGTGACTATTTTTAAAAAGAGTGAGTTTGAAACAAATTTAAATTTACATATCTTTTGGTGCACCTGTTCAAATCTGTGAATGTTACTTTTAAAAACAAATTCTTTTATTTTCTAGAATTTTTATCCAGACGTCTGCAGAGACATTCTTATGGCAAGTTCCTTCTTTATTCTACTTTTAAAACTCGACATTATTTTTTTCTTGTCTGTGCCTATTTACAATCACCGTTTGTTAATATTCTTCTCAATACAACACTTTCACCTTGACATTGAAACCCCCTTTAGATTAAATAGTGACAAAAATAATGCAGCGGCGGATCTAGGATTTCCCAGAGGGGGCACCAACCCCAGAGGGGGGCGCCAACACACTATTTGACCAATTTTTCCCAAAAACTGCATGAAAATAAAGAAATTTTGGCCCAGAGGGCGGGGGGGTGCACCCAATATAGATCCGCCACTGTAATGGACGTCTGAATCTTTATTTAAAAATAAGGTTGCTGTTCAACTGTAGTCTGAAGTACAGAGCAGCTCACATCCAACCAAACAGTCATAATTAAAAAATATTACCGAACTGCTGTCATCTTTTTAGAATGCATTGGTGTGTATTTAGTTTTTGCACCTTTAATAAATCTCTGAATGGTAAAATGGGATCACTTATTCACACTGTGCATTTTTTTCTTATTGCGACTATGATTTGTTTTTGCTTATAATGGGTGATGTTGTCGCAGTCGCACAGTGTGAACACTTTCATTGAGTCCTGTACACTGTGGACAACCCATTTGTAGAATCGCAGTTGCAATCAGGAAAAAATGCACAGTGTGAACTCTAAGTGTCACCAAAATAAACTCCTGGATCTCCTCAGCTCCGTTTCAGCGTGTGACAGAAATATTCCAAGAATCTTCTCAGCAAAGAAAGTTTTTATGTGGAACCAGAAATTCAGGAAAACCCCAAAATTCCTGCAACATGTACAATAAACAAGATCTTACCATTTGTTTTTAGTTACTATAACAATTGCAGATGATATAAATTAAAAAGGAATAAAACACTTTGTTTTCCGTTTTGGGACAGATTCTAATTCCTCAGTGCGAATTGTGGTGTCAGATACTGAGTTCAGAGAGTACCTGTCCTTATTCAATTTAAACAAACAAAGTAGTAAAGAAAACAGCGATGACCACGTCAGTGAACTGGTATTCCTGAGAGCCAATAAGACACAGACAGGGAAGCGAGGAATAGAAAAACAGATGGCAGATATTTCCAGTGACCTAAACGACGTACGCAGACGATTTAGTGAGTAATATGTTTCTTTTCATTACGTTTGGAACTTGTCTTTCAGTGGAAGTGTGTAGTCATATCCGGTTCGAGGCAATCCAGTACTGCGAACTATCAAGTCCAAGTGTTAGAGATCACAAAGAATAAGAAATATTGAGTTTCATCCAAAGAACCTTGGTCACGGGTTAATCTGCTGAAATCTGCATGTGCAAAAAAGTCACAAAGCAAAATGAAGACTGATCGATTTCAAGACACTGGCTCTGAAAACATTTCTTCGATTTCTTAAATATTTGCTCGTTCATTGCAAATAGAGGTAGCACTTCTTTTTATGACTGATAGAATTGCCTATACGATAAAATCTTTACAGAAAATTGAAAGGTGCCAATGTTGAAGGAGAGGAAATGTTAACAAGTGAATTATTTGCTACTTGATTTTGCAGGTTTTTACGGCAATGCCCTCATCGGTCTCGTCACACCTATATTGCTTATATTGATACTCCTGGTGCTGCCTTCATTAAAGCGCGCTATGAAAGTAAGTGAGCCAGTCGAGTTTTTCCGTAATTCTCGTCTAATTGGATGTCTTTGGCGAAAAAAATTCTCAAGCACTTACCAGATTAGGAATTAAATCCAGGTGGCTTACATAGCAGTCAGTCACTCTAACCATTACACTAAATTGTTTCCTGTGCTTGTGTGAGACTGCAAATGGATCTTAATTCATGTTTGAATGATTTTGTCTAATTTGCTTAATTTATCTAATTAAACCAAAATTCATTTTGGATAAGTTTTCTTAAAATAGGAAATTTATTAGCGAGTTTCTGTCAGAAGTTCCCGCTTTTAACACTTTGACCAGTGAGATAAATACTTGATTTATCAGGTAGGAGATATGGTACTTGTAAATAGTTCCCTTCAGTTATGAAATCAGTGTGAATTTTTTATTTGGTAGGAATCATGGCTCATACAATTTGCTTGTTGTTCTTCGCCTGATGTACGTGCAATTTCTGCATCACCCAGTAATTTTCAAAGCAGAGACAGTTCCGACACAGACCAGTACGAGAGCATTCCAATGGGCATCATAAGAAGTGAACGAGATGAACAAGGAAGGTACACTAGCCTTGTGCAGTACGACTGTTTGGGCGTTACAGACGATGAAGGTGTGATGTACGAACCGTTACATGGATCCACCGCAGCAGACGGGACAAATAATATCGGACCCTCTGTGGGTACGAACAATGACTCATTAGAAGGGTTCAATGACATGAAAGATGCTACGTATGGGCATCATTCGAGAGGAACTCCTGTAGAAAGGCAACATTACAGGAGAGTTACTGTAGATGAGCACAATCACATAGGATCCTCTGAAGATGGGCACAGTGATACAGAAACTACTGCAGATGAACATAATTGCATGGGAGCAACTGCAGATGGTTACACAGAAGACTCTGAAGATGGGCACAATTACATGGAAGATACTATGGAAGGGTACACTTACGCAAGACAGATTCCCAGCGGGAACAATATGAGAACCTCTACGAATGAGCATAGATCATTATATAATTACATGAGAACGTTTGCAACTGGACACTATTGCAGAAGGGCCACTGCAGATGGACACAACATGGGAGGATCTCCAGATATGAAACATTGGAGAGGAGTCACTAAAGATGCACAAAATCACATGGAAGCAACTGCAGATGGGTACAACCATATTGGAGACGAGAAGGAACTTACTCACAACATGGGAGTAACTGCAGATGGACACAATAAAGTTACAAACAGTAATGAAGGGTACAATCAAGCCTGTAATGATGGTCATAAATACAAAGGAACAACTGCAGATGGACGCAATTGTATGGCAAATACCACGCAAAGTCACGCAATGCGTCCTACCAAACGGCATGGTTACTGGAGATCATCTACGAATGGAAACAATCACGCAGGAGCTTCATCACAGGAACACAATCACACCTTGGTTGAGTTCGATAACATGAGAGACACTGTGGATGGGTTCAATCGCATTGAAGCCACAGTTGCCTCTCGTAATAATACAGAAGTTAATGTTATCAGGCACAACTCTGCAACAGTTCCAAGAATGCTGCAATGTGATCAGCAGGGGATGCCATCAGGAATGATCTCAGAGGAGAAACTCGAGACGTTAGTTCGTTATCAACCCACTCAGAGTGAATCACACGTTGAAGATAACTCCGCAAATTACGACTGTTTGGGCATCACTGACAATGACTCTGACTCTGAACGGTACGAGGTAGAGGGAGCCACAGCCGACAGGTACCCTTCCGAGGGACCAATTCCCCCAGTGATGCGGGTCATCCTGGCGGAGATGCCGCCTGGAAAGACGGCAGATGATATTATCAAGACATGTGTCGATGATCTACCGATTCAAAGCGAATCCGACGACGAAAATACAGATGATAAAAATTCTGGTTATTTGGAATCTCAAATTTAGTAGTAAATTCTTCTGATCCCTCAATTGGTGATTTGTCGTTGCTTTGATGTTTGCAACCATATGACTCTATATTGCAACTATCAATAACAATTACAACTTAAAAGATACTAAAACTAAACGATACTCAAGATTTTTGTGTATTATAGATCTACCGTTGCACACGTAAAAGATGTAACAAAATTTGTACCACAACATAAATCTTAAAAAAGGTCTGAATCTCTGACACTGACAAGTTGTTTGCGAAGGTGAGCAGAAATACAAAAAGACTATGATTTTAGCTCCAATTTCTTAACATAAGCAAAATCAATCGATGCAAGAAGTGTTAATGTTTAACAGTCAATTTAGAAGTTAAGGTCCGTTTACACTAAGCGGTAGTGTTAGCGAACATCCTTAAGAATGGGTTTTCTACGCATTTCTCAGTGATGTCCAATAGGAAGTTTTGGGATCGCTAACTTTAATTCCATCGCAAAGAGCTTACTGTGAACGGACCCTTAATTCTACGTTATTATTATTTCAAGCTATTTTATAATCACATTTAGAAAGTCAGAACGTCCATTCATCAGCAAAATGTTGAGGTTATTGCGAATGTACTCAGTGTTTTGTGTTAAATTTTAACGGCTAGCTAGGGTACCAAGGTAAAACGATCATCATGCTTATTTTTCAGTGTATCAAAATGAGATCTCTGCACAAATTTCAAAATACTATAATATTTTGTTTATTTACACATATTTGTATTTGTAATAAAGATTAAATTGTGTAAAATTGGCTCTACATGTCACTTTTTCTTTTCCACACAGAGCACAATTTTATCGTCTAAAAGCTGAGATGTCAAAATTAAGCAGTTCTCAATATATTTTGGACCTCATAAAATCACTAGAGGAATATTGAACACTTTAAAGACACACTTTAAAAACTAGCCGTTTTACATGTTTTTATTTGAATTCGAAGAAAATATATACTCACCTTAAAGCTGAAATTAACATAGATCTAATTAGTAGCAGTAGTAATAGTTTATTGTCAGCGTTTTTGATGTACAATTAGCATAGTGCAACAAACTCGCAATTTTGGTAATTTATAACTTGCTGACAAAAGGCAGCAGGAAAACCAGTTGGTTGTCCACCTTGATGGCCTACTCCTTACAAATACACACACAAGAAAAAGAATGAAGCAATGAGTAAATACAATGAAATCAACAAAGTATGGGTGTACCCAACAATTCTTGATCATGTTACATCCAGAACTCGATATGCCTTCTGTTATGTCTAGAATAATGTTACGTCTAGAATAATGTTTACTTCAAGTGTACAATTTAAGGGGATTAAATACAGCAACATATACACAATGTCCATTGTTGTACCTGAAACTGTTAAGTAAGCAAGAAATAGTGAAGTAGAACATATAAATTAGCTTGTAAATGATTGACAAAAAACTTTCAGACTAAAACAATATTAAATATCTTTTAATAGCACTAAATACAAGCTAAAATAAATTTTTACATTTTAAACTAGCAAGCATACTACTTGTAGTATGAACCAACTACAATGGCTTAAGTAGATTAAACCAACTATGAAAGGCAAGTGGGATGTTCGGTAAGGTTACATCCAGAAAATACCTCAGTAAATTGCAGAACCAATATTACAAAATTTAGCACTTTGATCGCATTTGTTTTCACCAGAACTGACTTCCTTACATGATAATTCAGTAAAAAAAAATGTTCGGCATAAAGATAACATTAACATAGTAATACAATTAAGTTTTCTTGCATTTATTTTGCACTAAATGGTGCGTTTTCTGGATGTGGTACCTAAACTTCTCCCCACAATGTGGACACTCGTATGTACCGGGATAGTGCTTTTTTGATGCTGTCTTAGATTGTGAATATCAGTATTCACATAACTACACTGATCGCACTTATGAGGCTTATCATTGTGAGCCGCCACATGGCGATTTAAATTGCTTTCCCATTTAAAGATTTTTTTACAGTTACCGTGCGAGCACTTTTTGTACCCAAGATGCATATGACTCACTCAGTATTCAGCAAGTTTGCTTTCAAATTGAAAAGTCCTGTCACAAGATCAGCATGGGTACTTGTTTTTCGCATGTAATAATTTGTGTTTCTTTAAACTGTCTGGGTTGGAAAATCATTTCCCACAAACAGAGCAATGTTTCACTGGGTGGTTGTTTTTGTAATGTGCATTCAATCCCTTAGAACTACATGTAGTAAATTTACAAAAACTACATTTAAAACTACACATCTTTTTTGGTCACCTTGGTCCGTGAGTGGTTACAACAAAAGAAGCTTTCTTCTTACCACTTGACGAACTTACATCATCTTTTTTATCAACATCTTGGTCTTTGGACTTCTTCTGGCTGTAACGTATCAATGGTACATCATCGCTGTCACTGTACATTGCAGAGGACGATGGGGTTCCAGGTACAACTGAATCCACAGAGTCAGATCCTGACTCTGACTCACTTTCACTGTTTGCTTTTCTGTAACCAAAGGAGTCTCAGATTTTCCATGTCTGTGCAAACGCATATGGTCCTTAGATGGACCAGATCCAGGTCTCGGTTTTGGTTTAGTTCTAGGCACATAAGGTTCACTGATCTAATTACAGTTTAACCAGAAAGTGATATAAATATTTCAAAACGGAACCATAGATTTCATTCATCTCTCCATTTAATTAAATAATATTAACTAATTTGAACATTCTTTGTTTACAGCTTCTAAATTATTGCTCAGATTTAGACTTTTAAAATATGATTTGTGGTGTGTTGAAGTCTGTACTTAATGTCAGTTAAAAAGTTCGAACTCCCTTTGAGAGATGATGCCTTTTGTACAATTTGTACTAAAAAGCCCTCAGTGGAACTGTGATTGACATTTTGACAGAGATAAGCGAGTTTTTCACAAACACACATAAGTTGGCAATGCTGGCATAATTGCCAACTTTGTGTTGCCATATCTTTGCGGTTTTCTTCTTTATATGCGTCAACTGATGTTAGTAAATTAGAAATCAATGGGTGTATGATTATTTCATTTCAAGGTTAAATACTTGATTGGACTTGTTGATTTTTAATGGCATAGCTAAAACAAAGTTGGCAATGTTGGTATTCTTGTATCGCTGGGAGTTTGTGAAAAACTCTAAGGTACTTGGTTAAATGGGACAAAACCGTTATATCTCTAGTTTGAAAGCTAAAGTAAAGTAAATCATATAAGGAAGTACAGCAAAACAGTCACTACATTTTATGATTTTAATCAAATGCTGTTTCTGCAAGAGAATCACGTAGGTGAAGAAAAATGAATCGGAATTCATTCTTTTTTTCGTGAATATAAATGTCTTTTTCCTGGTTTCCAATGAAAGCAAAGCCTGAATAAAACATTTTCAGCTGGATATCGACCCCTCCTCCTTGCCGACAGCTGTGTAACCGTGAGCAAAGCTGTCTTCAGGAATTCCCTTTCGTCATAGGGGTTTCCCAGATCAGATTCACTCAGGTGAGAAGCGCGATGTACGCATGTAATAACGTGATGTTCAACCTCCTAGGCTTTTTGCTGTCAAAGCCTTGCTGGAATAGCGGTCAATATTTGGCACAGAAACGGTAAGTTGGCAAATAGGACAGAACACAATACTTCCAGTTTACAAGTATAAAACTCTTCAGTTGCTGTAATATTATCAAGCAAAACACTACCTTATATCTTCTGTCACAGATTTTTGAACATGGAAACGTCCGGCAAGAGGAAATGGTCAACCGATTGGGCAAAGTGGAATAAAAGATTAAGGACATCAAGGATATGGCTAATAAGTCTCTGTTTCTTTCTTCGGAGGCGATTTTGCCCGGTAATGTATCTGTGTGTGTGCGTGTGTGTCTTTGTGCTTGGTGGGTGTGCATGTATGTGTGTCTGTCTGCGTCTGTGTCTATGTGTGTGTGTGTGTGTGTGTGTGTGTGTGTGTGTGCATGTGTGTGTGTCTGTCTGTGCCTATGTGTGTGCATGTGCATGTGTGTGTGTGCGTGTGTCTTTGTGTTTGGTGTGTGTGCGTTTGTGTGTGTCTGTCTGTGTCTGTGTCTGTGTCTGTGTGTGTCTGTGTTTGTGTCTATGTATGTGTGTGTGCATGTGTGCGTGTATGTGTGTGTGTGTGTGTGTGTGCATGTGTGTCTGTCTTGTTTGTATGTGAATGTGTGCATGTATGTGTGTGTGCGTGTTTGTGTGTGTGTGTTTATGTGACAAAGTTCAAGTGAAAACTGTATTTTATGTGATATTTTAATCGTCTTCATATTCATAACATTTGAATAGGTTTGTTTAAATTCCTGCACGAAATTTTCTTTTCAGAAATTTGGTGGAAGAAGATCAGCAGTTTTGAGGAAGAATAAACTTATCATTGTCAGTGTAGTTGCTTTTATATTTTTCTGCATTGCAAAGACATTAAGTGGCATGTGGTACAGTGGGACTGTCACCGCAACGGGGACTATAACAGGTATTGGATAGACACACACACACACACGCACATACACGGGTCAGGAGCCGGTATGAGCACCAAGAGCAGAGGGTGAGCGCATGAGCACAAACAACATGATTGCAATCATAAAGTGATTGCAAGAAGCTTTAAAAATGCTCACGCTCACAAATACACAC
>JBCAUG010007882.1:0-11267 GCA_038406175.1 Haplosyllis leylae
GCATGAAAATGAAGAAAATTTGGGCCAGAGGGGGGGGCGCGCGTCCCTCGACTCCCAATGTAGATCCGCCACTGAACGAGTGTCTATTTCCTCCTTAATAGCCTACAACAAGATAGATTGATAGTGACAAATATAGATATAGATGTGTACCTTAAACAAAAGATCAGGCATCTTCTGAAAGTCATTACTTGTTATTGATGCTATGTTACACAAGAACCAGGAAAACTGTCTTTCCTCAAAGGCAAGGAGGGATATTACGCACTAGTGCATGGCAAATTCTCCAATTAGTAGAGAATACCAGTGGCAACTGTATCTAAAAATGGCATGTACAAAACAAACTCAGAGAAGGTTGGATAAGGATAAAAAAAAAGGTAAGGCAAGGAGCAGTCCACCACCATTAGCACAACCTAAAGAACCAGAGCAATGGGACACAGCCACAGAGACTTTCTACAATCCCCCACCAGCTCTGCCAAACAGACATGGATCAAATAGAATCCTAGATTATTGAGGTAAACTAAATACATGTACATGTACAACATCAATGTATATTAATATAGCATCGACTGCCTCAACATACAGTATGAATATTCCAATGCTTCAGGTTTGATGGCTCCGAATCCAGGGAAAGGAATATTTTATAAGCCACCACTGGCAGCAAAGGATGATTAAGGAAGAGTAAAGAGGAAATGGCATCCTGGTACTCAATTATTATGTGAAATATGACGTTACCAGAGAACTACAAACTTGTGCATTTCACAGGCACCAGTTCCAATTATTATGTGAAATATGATGTTACCAGAGAACTACAAACTTGTGCATTTCACAGGCACCAGTTATGTAGTAGGTAAACATTAAGTACTGTAAAGGTATACAGTAATGTAATACAGTTAAAGCAGTCGACGCAATGTTAAATGTACCTTAATACTGTACATGTACTATTTTAGGCTCATACAGGAAATATTGTAGTGTGAGTAGTATCGGCTGAACAGTACAACTTTTGAACCACTGACACTAAGTGACAAGGCACTCAAGAGAGGGCACAAGAACATATGTCTGCTCCTATGGCAAGCAAAGGCAATTTATTGTCACCATGAGGGTGCAGGAAATTACATGACAGGTCTCATGGAAAATGCAAATCTCCCGACAATACATGCTAGACATGTAACTGTTCATCCCAGAGACATCCAGTTGGCTAGGTGTATACATGGTGATGTAGACTGGCAGCTTATAGATTATCATGATTAATATTTAAGTGTTCTGTACTACTGAAGATTGTATACTGCACTTTTTTAAAGAGAACAAATAAAGAATTATTTTGAATGAATTTATTGATGTATTTATATTGTCCAAGCAGTCAATAACAAAGAATTATGATGTACAAGGAAATAATACATGAGATATGTATCTATGTCAATGCAGTCGATGCACATCGAATTACATGTTAATGTTTAATTCAGAGAGCTGGGGTAAGAAGGATCTTCAAATAAAGCCTTCAAATGACACCAAACTTTGATTTAAGTTGCCTAAAATTTCGATTTACAGTGTCTTCAAATTAAGTTAGTCTCAAAATGCCTTCGAATTAGTGGAAGTTCAAATTAACCATGTTCGAATTAACAGTACTTTTTAACATTGAAAAGGAATTTGGCAGAGAATTTGGAGAAAGTTCAAATTTACCCTTTGCATGCCGCCGCTTCATTTTCAACGAAACCAATATGAATGCATGCATCCTGTGTGCCCTTCTGACTGTGACCATAAAAAGTCAACCCAGTGAAAAGATATGCTCATGGTAGCAGGGACCAGCATTTCACTTTATCTAGGGTCATTTTGCATGATCATGGTAAATTATTTATAGAACACAATATTTTAGGTAGACTTCAACAATGTAGCTTCACTTTGGTGAAAGTGGGTGTGGCACACCAACATGTGTGTGTAGTGCAAGTCTAGATTTAGATCAAAGCTGCAACTAGATCTAGATCTATGGCTGCAGCTTAGATCTAGATCTATGGCTGTGGCTTAGATCTAGATGTATGGCTGCAGCTTAGATCTAGATCTATGGCCACAGCTAAGATCTAGATCTATGGCTGTGGCTTAGATCTAGATCTACAGTCACAGATTAGATCTAGATCTACAGGTGCAGCTTAATCTAGATCTATGACTGCAGATTAGATCTAAATCTATGGCTGTGGCTTAGATCTAGATCTACAGCTGTGGCTTAGATCTAGATCTATGGCCATGGATTAGATTTAGATCTATGGCCATGACTTAAATCTAGATCTATGGCTGTGGTTTAGATCTAGATCTACAGCTGTGGCTTAGATCTAGATCTATGACTACAGCTTAGATCTAAATCTATGACCAAGGCTTAGATCTAGATGTATGGCCATGGCTTAGATCCAGATCTATGGCTGTGGCTTAAATCTAGATCTATGGCCATGGATTAGATCTAGATCTATGGACATGGATTAGATTTAGATCTATGGCTGCAGATTAGATCTAGATCTATGGCCACAGCTTAGATCTAGATGTACAGCTGCAGCTTAGATCTAGATTTACAGCTGTGGCATAAATCTAGATCTGTGGCTGTGGGTTAGATCTAGATCTATGGGCATGGTTTAGATCTAGATCTACAGCTGTAGCTTAGATCTAGATCCATGGTTGTGGATTAGATTTAGATCTATGGCTGCAGATTAGATCTAGATCTATGGTTGTGGCTTAGATCTAGATCAATGGCCACAGATTAGATCTAGATCTATGGCCACAGCTTAGATTTAGACCTATGGCTGCAGCTTAGATCTAGATCAATTGATGTGGCTTAGATCTAGATCTATGGCCAAGGCTTATATCTAGATCTACAGCTGTGGATTAGATCTAGATCTACAGCTGCAGCTTAGATCTAGATCTATGGCCATGGCTTAGATCTAGATCTAGATTGAGTTGTGGCTTAGATCTAAATCTAGACTTGCACACATACTTGCACCATGCCCACACACACATTGATGTGCCACACCCACTTTGGCCAAAGTGAAGCTATATTGTTGACATCTACCTAAAATATTGTGTTCTATAAATAATTTACCATGATCATGCAAAGTGTCCCTAGATAGAGCGAAGTACTGGTCGCTACTACCATGAGCATATTTTTTCACTTGGTGTTAGGGGTTTGAAAACATGTACACCACCTGGAGGATTTGGGCAAAACATTGAGATTGAAAATTTACGCTTGCAACGCACAAAGGGTTAAGTGGATCTTTGATTTCACAATGTTCGAATTATCTGTGTTCAACCTGTAATAACTTTTTTCATGCAAAGAATTCCATTACCAGCAATGAACAAAAAAACTTTGTTTTAGGCCATTGTATATTTGCAATGGATTAATTGGCACTTTTATTTGTTTTGGTAATTCACCACATATAGAAGGTTGGCCTTTGTGGTACTGGATAAAAATTGATGAAAAATATTTTAAACCATTTTAGTTAATACAGTTTATGTTAACTCAACATAGCCAATAGCATATTTGAAATATTGGATAATTGGACCCGGTAATAAGCACTCCTAAAATATGAAAGGATTTTTCTGACCAGACGTCCATGAGGCTAACCATTTTGACACTGTCTTTAAAGTATATCCATCACAATCTAATTCTAAATTCAGGTGATGCCAACAGTATTTTTCGCGTTCTCCTTTATTTCTAGTAATGCATTACCAGAATGTGATTATCAGTTTTATATCCTCTTTTATCATCTAAAAGACGCTGAACAATAAATTTCTAGCAGGAATAAATCTAAAAATATAACCTGTTTGTGACGAATCTATATCGTACCGAATAAACCTTGTTGTGCTCAAATCCGTTTCCTGAAGTGTATTTGTGTATTTCTCAAATACAGTTACAATAAGGGTGGCAAAAATAATAACAACAATAGTTCAGAAGAAAGGGAACAAAAGAAGAAAATACAGCAGTAGAGGATCCAGAAATGAGGGACAAGGGACCTATTTCCCACCTGGTCTAGATCAAAAATAAACAGCATGAATATTCCTTTCATGAAATACAGATAATACCTGATTTGTAATAAGTAATGTCATAAAATGAGGGGAGAGTTTGAATCTAATTTTGGAGCAATGCCGACAATTGCAACACTCTACAGCAAAGTAAAGAACGGAATAAAACAGTTATAAAATGAAGTATAGATGTTATGGTACCAGCCATTATTTAGTTTAATCTCATTTGTCAGTGTGTCACCATAATGCTATCACTTGGTGAATTCAAATTCAAGGATTTCCTTACTTTCGTGCAAGGAGACTAACAATCGAGTTTTCTCTAAATGCTTTTAGTGACAAAATAATATTTAAAAAAAAAAAGGATTGCTCAAACCCGCTATCTCTGTTGCTGTAATTGAACCCACTATCTCCTGTGTGAGAGACAGAGACTCTACCACTGTGCCACAGAGACACAGATAACAGATAAGGCAGTTAAATTGATCCTAATTCATGCTTCAGTGATTTTTCAGATTCCCTGAATTCAGTGAAAGTTCTGCTCTATTTAGGGAAAACTCGATTAACTTTCTATGGGTGACGTTTTTAACGTGACCGTTATTCATTGTTGTGTGGAACTATTTTCTTCAAACCATCAATTAAAACAAATCAATGCTACTTTATACAAATAAAGCACCGACAAATTAGTCGTTTTCAATGGATCTGAATAAGTCCCAATAAAATGTATCCTTCAAAAAGAACATTATTCGAGTATCAATCAAATACTTTTATGAGTCATCTTACACTTCAAAGGTTAAATCACAAAAGGTTCTATTCAAAGTGCCCAATTTGTAAATTGTTAGGTTATGTTGATGTTGAAGTTGAAAAAGGAAATCCGTATCAGTTTCCACTTTCTGTCTTATCTTCTTTATTAACAAAAATGTTCAATTTATTCACAAATCAAAGTATGCCAAATGGGCAATAAATGGCTGAGTTACTTTGAAAAAAGTCAGTGTGACATTATTGAGTTTCATATGATTGGAAAAGAAAATTGACAGATTGACAGCGTTTCTGTACTCAATAAAATCAGGAGAGTACCTTGGAGATAAATATTTAATAATTTTCGCACATTTTATTTGTATTTGAAATAGAGATACACATCCGAACGAGAAAATAAGATAATAAAAATTCAACCAGAAGTTGATTAAAAAATTATTGGCGCAAGATAGAAAATTAGATCTACCTTGATTATGTCCTTGGCGACCCAAGCTCTGATGATAGAATCATCACCATAAAGCAGCAATATAAAATCCATCGTAATCCACATTTTATCTCTTGGTGTTGTGGATTTTACTGTGAAATAGATTTTCGTAAAATAATCGCTGTATTTTGGTAGGAATAAAACTAACATTTTATCTGCATTTTATCTACACTTATTCAGAAAAGCATGTATTGGTTGGTAAAACTGCCATTCGACTTCTCATAAACAACACAAGAAAGACATATCTCTGAACGACTTATTTGAAAAACTAATAAAAGTATCATATATAATCCTTTTAAACTTGAAACACAATTCTAACCCGCTGGCGCAGTCTTAGTTGGTTCAGACAAAAGAACTTTCGAGGGCTTGGTCTGATGCCACCAAGGCCCTCTGCCTGCAGTGCATTCCAATGGCCTTCGAGTTTTTCCTAAATGACACAAATCTGACATTTCTGGCATTTTTGTACAAAATTTACATTGAGGGTTTCAAAATCAGCAAAAAATAAAGTTGCCTCCAGTGGGATTGGAATCCCAATGCCTTACCGACTCAGCCACAGATACTTGTGTTGAACAGAATGTTCTAACTTTGTGTCATGCTCCCCTTTACTTTTGGTACTTGGAATCATGTCAAGATTTAACACATCTGTTCAACACAAGTCTCTGTGGCTGAGTGGGTAAGGCATTGGGATTCTAATCCACAGATGGTTAGTGTTGTGAGTTTGAATCCCACTGGAGGCAACTTTATTTGTTGCTGATTTTGAAAACCTTGATGTCAATTTTGTACAAAAATGCCAGAAATGTCAGATTTGTATTATTTAGGAAAAACTCGAGTAACTTCATTTTGGGCGGTGAATTAAAATAGTCTCTCTTTTTTATTTTAACAGTCAAATCCAATTCCCTTTTCTCTTCATCGAGGTTTTGAATCTATTAACAAATATTTTAGAATACACTTTATGTGACAATATACCATTGAAATTTAATTAAATGTCACAGCAAAAATATCCAAAGAGTAATCGTACATGTCAACGATGTTTAAAATTAGATCTTTTTATGATTTATGTTTGGTATTGTGCACCCTACCTGTATTGGACAAACTATGTTCATTCATATTTTGTAGGTAATATTTTTCACAACGTGAAAGGGAACTGTATGTACTCGGCAAAAATGAACTTTTGTTATTGTTCAGAATTATATTCACTGATCAATTAATATTTATTTACCTTGTTTTACATTTTTATGGTGGTATTTTCGGTGTAATATATTTACATCTTTGTGAGGCTGATATTCGGAAAGAAATTAATTTGAATGTGCTGTTATCAGTGCATATCCGCTAAGGGGGCTCCGCTGCAAATAATTTTTGTGACGTGTGCATGTAAAGATATGAAAGAAAACAATTAATAATAATACTCGATGACAGCCGAACAGGAGCTCTAGCATTCAATCTAACTGGTAACATGGTGGTATTGATTGAATTTTAGAAAACATTTAATTTATTGAAAAGATTATAATTAGTGCCCGCGTAAGAAGTGCGTGGGTGAGTAATGTTTTCAGTTTGTTTGGTGGGGGTAGTCCTGTGACTGGTCCTGCCTGGGGTTGGGGTAGTTCTGTCACTGGTCTTGCCGGGGATACCGTTGCACTGGACAGGGGTACCCGCCCCAGACTGAACAGGGTATCCCAAGCCCCCTTTCCCCCAGACTGGACAAGGGTACCCCCCCCCCGGAAGGTCACATCGCTGACGGTACACCTCTTCCGGTCACGCAGGAGGACTGTCTTGTTGCAAAGGAAATAAATGAAGACTGTATTGTTGCAAAGGAAGTAAATGAAAATATTTTAAACTTGTCTGACTAAAATATTCTTAGATTTTAACATGTTGATAAGAAAACGTACTCTTTAACTAGTGCATTGCTGCATTTATGTCAATGTCTTTGGAAACACTGTCACATTAAAGCAAAATATGGTATGGATTCTGCCCAGCCAAAAAACTCTATTATAATATTGAACGTGTTCATCAAAATGTATTCTGTAAATGTCATCAGAGCTTATTGGCTGGTTCACATAGATTGCGATGACAGAATTTCATCACATTTCGTGGATCGTACAGTAGTATTTTTATCATTTTGAGAAAATAGAATAAAATGCTAAAACCAAGACTGATAATTTTTGTGTGTGGCATTTAAACATTTTTAAAGACTTTTAAGGCAATCGTCTATTCATTGTCACAAGTGATTATTTTTGCCAATGAATGACCATTGCTTTAAAAGCCTTTAAATTAGTTAATGACCATGGCCTTTGTTGATTATCAACACAATGCTCTTGCCTTTCAGGTTCGAGCATTCGTTTTGATAATCAACAAGGCCTAGGTCATTAACTATAACTGAACACACATTACAAGCAATTATCGCAAAATGCATCTTGTCATTAAAGTGTCGATGAAGACGATTGGCTAGCTGAATGCGCATTACCAATAATGTTTTTTTTCTTTCAAAAATTCTAAAGGTGATATTATTTAGCCACGCAACCTGTTCACTAAATATATGTCTATCAAGTGTCTTGTCTTCAGTGCAATTTCATATTAATCATTGCAAAATTAATTAAAAAGTACAAAGTCAAAACAAGACTTGGAATACTCAGGATTGTAGAAGTTTTCTTTTCACAAATATTGTCGTTGCCTAATTGCAGTTTTGGCAAGGATCTAAGACGTTGACCTTGCCGTCTTGTGAGAGTTTCCTAGTCAGGAATTTGTTTTCCAGGCAGCTAATTTCTGAGGCACTATAAAGTAAGCCTTCAGTTTCCTGTTCCTTAGCTGTGGGTGTGCTGAGCACTCCGCAACAAACATTACAAAATATTGTTCAATAACACTGTAATAAATTTCTGGAGAATTTTTAATGATGTTAAAGCAAGTAATTACAACATCTCACTGAACTGTTTTCGGAGATACGAACATTTAAAAAAAATCCTATTTGAAATACCTCGGGACTACCAGATGTGAAGCTCCTTCGTTCCCTTTTGTCTGTCATTGTCTTGAGTTATGTACCATATTTACAAAGAAGTAAACAAACGTATGATACAAAGGTAAGCAAAAAGTCCAAATAAGCCAACATTCTCGAGACCCGGGGATGCAGACGAAACGGGTCGTAATCGATAGGAACGCACCTGCAGGCGGCAAGGAACCGAATTGCTCAGCTTCAGAACATTATGGATCTGGCGACATGTCTCTACAGCTTAAAATAGAAAGCTGTTTCTCTGCCGACAACACAAGTGAATGATTGAGATAATTGCTTGAATTTGCAGTGTACAAGTTTTGGATTTGGAGTGACATTGAATTAGTGGTTGTTACAATGTAAGAAATCTGGCGGTCATCAAAAAGGTTTGCTATTGATTTGTCTACCATTTTGCTTTTTGCTGCTGAAGAGAGTGGACCCACTGCTTTTTGATACTGCAGATTTATTGTAGACTAATTTAAAAAACAAACTCTGCAGTTTTGAGTTCTAACAGTGAAGCTTCTGTGAGTCAGAGTGCCTTTACATGGCTGTTAATGACATTATGTTGGTCATTCTTTGATTTCTTTGTGTGTACGCGTTTGTTGTGTCTGACTGTCTGTCTATCTGTCTGTGTCTGTACTTGGGCAGGCTGAGAGTGAATTTGATAAACTAGGATTTCGTCACACAGACAAGAGAGCAAAATTTGGTGTACCACCTTAACTTCATCTAACGAGTTATGTTTAACAAATTAACAAATTATGTTTCACACATCCTTTTTCACTGTGCATTGAGGTAAAACACACTGAGGAACATGAACAGAAGGATTATCCAAACACTATGAAAAAATTGCAGCAACTGACACGTAACAAACCACACTGGCCTCCTGTGGTATTTGTTCCACTGTTTTGGCAATGGCACTGAGGCTTTGTCTCGGTACAGCAGACCCATTATAACAGCATATTTGGGAGTTAGACTGTCTTTATTCAATGGAACATCACAAGTTCTTGATGGATTGAAACTAAATTACTTTGGACCAAAATTGATCCAGCATCACTGAATCGGACTCTTTTCTGTTTGTTTTTCTTTGTTATGAACAGTGTGACACTCTGACCAGTGTTCATAAAAATAACATTTAATTCTATTACTACTTTGGCTCGACATATCGAATCAAGGAATGGATGTTTGTAGTACTTTTTATTTCTGTAGCGTCAGCATTTTAACGTTTTCTTGAATTGTGTAATATTTGGTAACACAGTGAATACTGGGAATGATGTCTCATTCTCTTGCACGCTTCAAGAGAAAGCACCGTCATCCTTGGAATAAACATGCTGGCTGTAGACATAGGTAACCCCCTTTTTTGAAGCACACTGAGATCTGAAAACCCATTGAACATTTCAATATTGTCGTGGATAAAACACCATATTTGGTCTCTGCTGTTTGGAAAAAATATGTCTGAAATAACTCATATGGAATCTATTGGGAGTCTTAACGAAGGATCCATATGTGTTGGGGTGAGATATTAGCATTAGTTTTGATTTTCAGACATCAAAGCTCGGTTTTCAATGTTAATTAAGGTTGCGTTACGAAGGAGTGTCTCGTTTCACTTTATTGATCAGACTTTCAGCAGTTGTATAACTGGAGGGAAACAGTCATTCTGATCTGCGAATCCAATATTTCCACAGTAACCATAACTGGATTAACGGATTTGTGTCAGATTAATAACACGTCATGCCGTGATTTTGGCAGTGACATGCGACAGAGTAAATTAGCACTGGACAAAACTATATTAACCGAGAACCATAATTAACCTACACGCAAGAGTTCGTTGCTAAGTACGGGTTATATTTAAACGGAACTAATGATTTATTGCATCGGCAGAAAATGTCAAAATTGAGCACCTTTTCAAGAAAATATTTGATTCCTGTGTCTACGTGTTGGTGGATTATGACACAATGAAAATTGAGTTTGTAAATTCCCATATTTTAGAAAATATAGTGAAATAACCAATATCTCATGACCTAAAGTTGCCTTTTTACAGTTTTGCTACTGTATTTTCCAAACTCCAGACTCTACAAGTGAAATATCTTTCAGAGTTGTTGATTATGTCTTTATCCGCTGAAACATATAGAAATTGAATATTTTCCAAAAACGTACTAAATTTTGATGTTTTCTGCCAAGGCAGCAAGTCATAAGTTCTATTTGAATATAACCGGTGCTAAGATCACGTTGTAGGCACTGAGAACTTTTTATATTATCCGTTCAAATCAAAAAATAGAAAAGGAGATATTACAATTCTGTGACTTACTGCTTAAGTATGTGAGATAACCTCTATATTTCGTTGAAAAGAAAAACGAAACATTAAGAGAAATCATCGGAAAAAGCGTTTTGGCAATAACTGAAATAAGAATTGCTTTGCCAGGCATTGTTGTGTTTGGTGTCAATAGATTTTATACTGTTCGTGTAGATGATTGGACCGCCAAATATCCGATCAGTTTTGCTAGTGCTAAGTTTCAGAATGAAACATGAACAAAAGTTCTGTGATCTTTTGATTTTAATCGCATGTACTCGTAATATCAAATAGTTCAGATCTATATGTGACATGTCATTGTCTCTTTTCAAACATTTCTTTGGTAGGTTCGGTTTCGTCTCGGGTTCAAGACAGACTGGGATGATGTCACGGGTGACATAGACGACGACGACTTGGACGACGCGACGCTGCCTCGAATGAACCTGATGTCGCTGTGGACGCAGGACAAGGCGCAGCTCGATCTCCTCCTCAAGGAGCATCAGGCGGTCGATAAATCCTCATACACTGAAGATGCAGATATTAAATCACTGCTCGGATTTAATAAAGGTTTACTAAATTATTATTGATTTGTAAGAGTGGACAGCAAGATAGCTAAACAAACAGACAAACAAGAGCAGTAGAGTTTCAACAGTTACTCTCTCTCTGTCTCTCTCTGTCTCTCTCTCTCTCTCTGTCTCTCTGTCTCTCTGTCTGTCTGTCTGTCTCTCTCTCTCTCTCTCTCTCTCTCTCTCTCTCTCTCTCTCTCTCTC
>JBCAUG010007893.1:0-11267 GCA_038406175.1 Haplosyllis leylae
CAGTTGACTCTGTGGTGTAATGGTTAAAGCAGTTGGAATATAAGCAGGAGATCCTGGGCTCGAACCCCACTTTTGTATAAATTCTTTTTGTCCAATTCATCTCTAATTAGACAAGACTTTTGAAAAAAAACTCCATTGTTTTTCTGACAGATCTGTCAGATTTACTGTCATGAAAAACCAGAATATTTTTTTAAAAAGATATGGAAATTTACACGTTAAGTATCCTTCAAGTTTCTCTTGAAAGTACAATTGCATTCTTTTCGTATTCTGGTTTGGCGATTTCAATTTTACAAATCTAAGAATCAGAACTGGAATAGAAACTGAAATGAAAATGTAATTTAATATAATCTTTTTTTTTGAGTCAAGAATAGATCGTAATAGTTCTTTATCAAGATACTCTACATCATTTATCTTCCAATATATCACAATGAGATCTAATGTAATAAAATACTATTAGAAACGGATTTTTCTTGAATATTCTGCTCTTGATGGCTGAAACCTGATGTTGAGGTTTGTATATTTTTTAATTCTGAATTTAAAGATGAATAAGTTTTAGAATACGAGAGCAGAAAATATATTGGTCAAATATTTATTCTCAGTTTCTTGCATATCTTTTAAAGTGTTAAAGAAGTAAACCAGGAAGTAAACTTGTGAACTGATGACACATCAAAAAATCTGAGCACCGACTATTTAATAGATCTAAATTTAAGTTTGATAAAAAAATCATCGAATTTGTTGAATAAGTTGGCATAATATTCAGCCAATTACATTAAAAATAATAACGTATTTTTCGTATTTACAAACATTCCCTTGTTTCAGGTAGAATTTCTTCACTAGAGAAACATTTTATAAGCACATATAATGGGTGTGTTCGGGAGAAAACTTTTGGTTTTTCTTTGCACAAGTCTTATATTACCACAACAAATTGTAGGTATGAAAATTCATTTTACAACATTTAAAACATGTAGACGGGGAAATGAAAGGAATCATAAATGTCCGTTATGAACTTTGAAAAAGAATCTGTAAGTACAATCAATGCAATTGCAATGGAGCTCGTTCCGGCATGACAGCCCAATGCTGCAATCAGTCATACATTTGCACTGGAAATTTCATTCCAAAAATAACATAGCGTCTATGGGCCAATTACCTCACCTGACCATGATTACTGGAACATTTAGTCATGCAATGTGATGTTTTCCAGGGCCACGGTGGACTGGACCTTCACCAGTCTTGTACCAGAGGTTTGATGCTGCAGGTTTAACACAACCCGGTGTTACTCTGATGTCAGGAGCTGGGCGGAATGATGATGGTAATAGACTGGTGTCAACAAACGTAAGTTTACAAATTGTAGGTGAGAAAAAATATGTCGACAAATTTTTATGGAGCTTAGGCAGACATCACATGAAATTTGAACCAGGTGCAAACATGCGCAGTTCTCTCAAAATAATGGACTCATGTCCTCCGAAAACAATAAACCACAACACTACTGCTGTCTGTCTCTGCTATGTAAGATGTCAAAAGCTGACACTATTTGTTATGCAAATGACATTACATTTTGAACTAGGCGGAAGGATGGTGGTAATAAACTTGAAATACAGTTTAGGAATCCAATTGATCTCCTCAGAATTACATGTACAATCCTTACAAAGTCTTTAGAAATGCATTTAAGTAACAGGTTGTGCATGAAGTATTGCCAAAGTATCTAAAGTGGCTCAAACAGTCCAAATCATGCAATTTAGAAGAACAAACGTTTACAAACTGAGGATCAGAAAAAAATATGGCGACTAATATAAGGACTAATACAAACATCACACAAAGCTTAAACAGCTCCTCCCCCCCCCCCACAAAAGAAATGGACTTATCTCCTCGGAAAATTAAAAAAATACCACAGAACTATTGTCGGTCTTTCTTGCATTGTTAAAAAATTGCGTCACTTGTTCTTCAAATGAAACTACATTTTGAAAATTGTATAATATGAATTTCATAATACATTATTTTTAAATTACATTAAATCCGAGATAATATTCGAGAAAAATATTACAATTACTTGGTTTATTGTATTAAACTCAACCCCAGTCAGAATTGAGTGTCCACCTGGTCAGTGAGGAGAGCAAGAGTTGTTTAATCTCAGGGGGTGATAGCGGTCATTCATGGATGTTAGTTCGTGCACTGGACCTATTTGTGAAGAAGGAGCTGTTGCCTGCACTACTGGGTGAGGAGGTAGACTTCTAAAGAGGTGGCTTCCCACGCAGAATGCAAACACTCAGCTTAGGCACAGTCTTTATTGTTACTCCTGAGACTGGTTAACGTAGAACAAGGCAAATCAGCATTCAAAGTCTGAAGAAGTGACATTGATGTACAAGCAGGCAGTAGGATGTCCAAAGAACACACAATTGCAGAATCAGCCATTATCTCAATTTGAGGAGTTTTTGAGTGGGTGGATTAAAGTCTGTTGCCAAAGACAGTTACAAACAGCTAACACTTGTTGCACATAAAACACACATTTAGTAGACACAAACGGTACACTGAGTGGCAACAGTTGTTACAGACATTGAAGAATGAACTGGGTGAAGGGTGCAAACACAGCTAAGAAACTCTGCAAAACAAAGACATTTATAAGTACAGGTATTACAGTTTAGGAATGAAATTGATCTCCTCAGAATTACATGTACAATCATTACAAAGTCTTTAGAAAAGCATTTAAGTAACAGGTTGTGCATGAGGAGTAGATGCAGCTCCCTCACCTCCTCAGGATCCAGAAGCATTGCCAAAGTATCTAAAGTGGCTCAACCAGCCCAAATCATGCAATTTGGAAGATCCTGGGTGGGGAGTTGGTCCATCTCCTCAAAGATACCTGAGAAGTTCCTGCTAATGCTATATGACACTGAACAGTCTGGTGGTTAATTCTGGAGGTCTTACTTTCATAGGACGTGCCTCCCTTATATACTTAAAACCTAACCACCAGAATATTAGTACACCTACACAAAGTAGCTCCTATGAGGGGGTGACAACTTGGGAAAGGGCTGTAACTATTTAGTGCCTTTGGAGGTTAAGCTAGGTACTGGAGCACACTAACTCAATTTGCTACCACTTCCATCTTGATTGAACCATTAGTTAATGCTGTAGGTATTTGAGGGGGTGAGTAGGAATACAGTCTTACATGGCTGGTGGTGATTGGTTATACTCATCATACAATTTGTTAATTGGCTACCAGGACTGTGCATGTGACACAAGGACATTGATTGGACTATGTTTGAGAGGGTGAACAATGCGCACATGATTTACACATTATACATGCATGGGGACCATGCGGGAAAGGCTGAGGAGGTGGTTGGGGGAAGAATTGATGCTCTTTTGGCAAATGGAAGCAAAATACATACACAGTTCATCTCTAACTCCTTAGTTTCACAATATTATAACCTCAACCTGTTACAATAAGATATTTCATTTGCTCCAGAAAGGATGTAACAGCAGGGTATGCAAAAAATTCCACACAGCTATTCTGGATTCATTTTTCCACTTTTATGATCTTTCAAATTAAACAAAATAGTTTCTTCCCCTCTTAGAGTACTATTTTTCCAGAACACATTCAAGACTACCAAACATGGTTGAAAGTGTGAAAACACTAGGTCTATGAAGATCTGGGAAAAATGTATGTACTTTACTGCTCAAAGTCTATTGTCTAAACCCTAGTAAGTTAAACTTATCACAAACTTTGCTCAAAACTGAACTTGAACTTAGGATGTGAAATTAATCCGAATCTGACCCAAATTTACCCTGAACTGATCAATACTTACCAAAACTGATCCCAAATTTAGCTGATATGAAAATGTAGAGGATTGAATCTATTTAGGTGCCTCATTTGAACCCATTTCAAGTGCTAAATTTATAACAATCAAAACAACCTTATTTGAAAAGTTTGTGTATTTGCCATAAAAATAGTAAAGGCTTTCCTCTACCCGTCCCTGATCTTGTGAGTACCCCAAATCAATGACGTAGCTGACTCTAATTGAACCGACAAATGTTACTTTCAGCGCCGTAGAGCTGTCAGACTAGATTCCACAAAGAAACAATGGATTAATTTAGGGATTCGGGAAGAGCCCTGTCTAACTCGACCAGACACCTGTGGTCCAGATGGTGCATCAGTTAGCCTCTGGGTAAGAGCCAGATGTAGTACATATTCTGGAATACTCTCGTCACAAAGGAGGGATAATGCCAGAGGAATTCACATTGGATGCACAAAAAGTGGAATCACGTAAATATTTATCCTTTCCCCTTTTGCACTCATGAATTCAATCCAAGATAAACAAATATAATAAGATATTCAAGTAACAGGAAATGTGATGCCAGTGTTAGCCGGGGTCATGCACTATCTGTGGGTATCCAACACACATCTTCAATTGGTTTAGCTGTGAACATATATTTTTATTTTTTACTTTTTATGGATAAATTATTCCATTCTTTTAAGTGGATCATTCATTGAAAACATTTTTCCAAACAAGGATCCTTTTTAAAAATGTAAAAACACAAAATAGTAAAAGTTGGAAATCACATCTCAGTTACTATGTTGTGTGAGGCTGCTGTGTGAGTGAAGATACCCACATACTTGGAACATAGGGCTATATAGCAGCTTGAGCTTCTTCTCCCCTCTATATTCTTTGATTCAATGAATGAGCTCAATTGGACTAGAGTCAAATATGACTGAAGACTATTGAGAGTTTTTTGTGTCTCTTACTCACAGTTGGCTCTTTAATACGACAATTTATGAGGATTTAATGAGAATCAGTATGCTGTCAGTTCAAACCTGACAGAAGTCTTCTAAATTAATTTATATTAATCAAAATTTTATGAATTTTTTTCTACTTTTAATTAAGTGGAAATGTGTAAGGAGAGAGAGAGCCGTGATACATTAAGGATTGAAGTGTTAGAGCCCATTTACATCCAGCGACAGCGATGCGCCTGCGATGTTGCTGTGATGTCGCTCCAAATGGGTTGTAAAGCCATTTCCAAGTGACAGATAAATTTGACACTAGCATTGATACTGACTCTTGGTGTAACAGTACAGGATAGAATTCATACATTGGATTTGGGAGTAATCTCGCAGCGGCGTCGCAAAGGCTGGATGTAAACGGGCCCTTAGCGAGAGTGTACAAGTTCTGAGGGTCTCTGTCCCCAAGATTCAAGGGAGGGGGTTCGATATTTCCTTGAAATCAACATGTTCCGTTGTTTGCTATATATTTCAGGACAACAATCAATGTAAGAGGAGGATATTACTCTAAGTTTGCTGACGACAGGCCTCTCCGTGAATGGAGTCACATTGTCGTCAATTACGAAGTATCAGCATCTAACCCCAAAACGGAAGCTGAGTTGAGAACATATGTCAATGGGGAACTAGTATTTAATGACGGCACAAGATATCAACAAGAGACCACATCGGGAGATGGAGCACTTGTCATTGGTAGAGCTTATACAACTGTGGATGAATATTACACCTCTATGGATGTGGATCAAGTGGCGTTTTTCAATAAAGCTTTATCGTTCATACAATTGAAATGGTTGCTTAGAAACAACATATAGCAATCAGGAAAATGAGTTTTCAATGTAAAAGATTAAAATATTAGCTTATCTTAGTAAGTAAAAATTCAAAAATTACTCCCGTAAATTGTTTCCATTTTCATTTGGTCTTAATAAAAATGGTAAAATGCCATCTGAACACTTTTGCATTCCGTTGGTTTTATACAGTATCATTTTGTTTTCTCCAAGTCACTAAGTAAACTACAACTTATTTCTTTTTTTTGTGTTCTTCACCAGTGTGCACACTCAATTAGGTTTGCTGCCATTGACCGCTGACCAACACTGATGATCTGCGCTTGCTATGCCTCTTCATAGCCAATCGCCATCCTTAAAGCCTTTATTTAACTGAGTCCAGTGTAAGAAGAGATAATCCATCTTACTGTCACCCTGCGGATTAAAACCTAATTGCTCCCGGGGCTCTGCATTGGGTAAAATAATGATGTAGACACTCTTATGCAAGTAAAACATTTCTTAGGATCCATGACATGGTAAGATTGTTTCAGGTACAACAACGCTAGAATGCACCCTTACACCCTTACACTTGTTCTATTCTGACTGAGTCTTATGATAACACATAAAAACAGGTTCCAGGACCATTGCTAGCATTGACACTAGTATTAACACAGACCCCGATACTTAGTATGAGTATGGACAAGTCATTTTCAGCAGTTCGTAACACTTAGCTGCCAAATGAAGAGGCATAGTAATTGAGTAATACGTTTGCAATATTTCCAACTCTTGGATGGGCGTCACACTACAATAGAATGGAATGTCACAGCCAGGTCATTTTCTCACACTTCCAACCATCGTCAAATAGTGACAGTGTAAAACTCAAAGAAAGAATCCTCAAAGAAAGTAAAACCTGGAGATGGTCCAAAACTGTGGTCCAAAACCCTTGAAATAAGACACGCAATGTAGATGAGCATGATTTATTATGTAACTGGGTGAAAGATACCCGGTGTAACCGAATATTCTGAACCCTGGGGAAATCCTGCCACTGGCCCTGATTTCACAGAAGAAACAGGCATCCACATAAATGAAACACCACTTTTCACCAAAATATTATTTTTTAGATTTAAAAAGTAAAGATATCAAAAATTTTAATATTTTTGTAATTTAGTATGTGAAATATAGTAACAATTTCATCATTAAAAGTGGACAAATTTAATTTTTAAAATTAAAAACATGCAAAATAAAATTAATTTTAAGTTATTATTAAATCACTTTTTGACTTTTAAAGCATTTTAGTATTTACAAATGATAAATAAACTTTAAGCTACTAAGTTATTTTATTCTGCATGAAAAATAACAAAACATTATGTTTTAGGGAAAGATAGAAGGGGAAATGGTACATCCTATCTAAGTGCTCAAGTGTACAGGGAAGCCCTGGAGAAAAACAAGCCCCTTGTATAAAGGGAAGTGCCAAGATTTCACAGCGGGTCACTCCAGCACTCTACACTGGTTATTGCAATTTGCCTGATAATCATTTCAGTTTTTCACGATACACCTTTCTGTTAGATTATGTGACAGATCTTTAGTTTCTCAGAACAAAATAAATTTCGTCAAAAATTTCCCCTTGTGGGGTTTGAACCCATAACCTCCGGATCATCACTCTAATGCTCTGTCAACTGAGCTAAATCACTATTTGGTTGTCTGTGGGAATCATTAATGCCTTTATAAAGTCATGCTCTGTTGATTCTATAAAACAAAGTTTAACATGTGAAGTGGTACTGCCCAACAGATTCCAACCTAGCTCAGTTGTAGAACACAAGTGTGATGATACAGAGGTTGTAGGTTCAAATCCTACTTGGAGCAATTTTTGGCGAAATTTATTTTGTTCTGTGTAACTTTAGATCTGTCCGATTACCTGACAGAAATGCATCCGATTTCTTCCGATTGTCTTATCCAATGAATTTAATAACAATATGGTAACAACAATTTTTAACTGAGGTATAAACGATGATTTTGTTGTTCTTAGTTAATTGTCGTTCTGGTCGGATGAACATGATTGGGCCAAGGGTATGCTGCCATTTAGTGTTATAACTTTAAGAATGCACTCTTCAATTCCATAATCAATTACATTATTCATCGTGAAAAACTAGACTGCTCTTACTTTTACTTTAGAATTAAGACTACGAATGATCTCTATCTGCACAATATAGTTTCTCTCATATTAAACACCTGTTTTACACAGAATTTTATTACAGAAGAGAATTCTTACAATGTTTCCAGTTTAATTTTTCTTGGAGTAAGTGATAGACGTCCGATACCTGATTGACTACGGGAGAGGCCTACGAGAAGAACAGGCAAGGTGAAATACTTAAATTTAAGTGCATCTTCCTCTTCCACACACACAATCAAGGTTTTCTTTTGAACACAAATCTGGCATTTCTGGTATTTCTGTACAAAATTGGAATCGAAGGTTTTAGAAAGTTTCAGCAAAAAGTAAAGTTGCCTCCATTGGGAATTGAACTAACAACACCAACCATCATAGGGTGAGAAGTCAGATGCTTCCACTCTGCCACCCAGACATGTGCTGAAAAGAAGATCCTTAAATAGAACTATGTTTCATACTCTTCTTCACTTTTTGAACTTGGAGTATTTCTAGGCTCAATAGAGCATAACTTTATAAAGTTTTGACAATCTAAGACTGGCAAGGAATAACAGATCAGTAGAGTTGGATCAGTATTAGTCTTCTAATCCAGTGGCAGTTAGTCAATTCCGACTGGGACAACTTAATTTGTTGCTGAAACTTCTTACACCTTCTGTGTCAGTTATTTCAAATTTGTATTGTAAACAAAACCGCGAGTATTTCAAATATTTGTTGTTCTGTGTGAGACAATCTAGTTTTTTTTCAAAATGGGGAGGTTTTCATCTGATTGGATGAATTAGATGAATTAGACAGATGCAGTGGTGCTTGAAATAGGCTCTTTTTAAAGTTCCCCACAGTTGACTCTGTGGTGTAATGGTTAAAAGCAGTTGGAACATAAGCAGGAGATCCTGGACTCGAACCCCACTTTTGTCAAATTCTTTTTTGTCCAATTCAACTAACAAGACTTTTGAAAAAACTCGATGTTCGAGCTTTTTTGTTCTTCGCAAACATTTTTGATGTCAATTCCGGAGGAGTCTTCTTGGGTATTTGTGACACATTATACTTTTAACATAAAATTAATAAACAGTACATTGTGATCACCGAATGTTTGAGGCTGTGATTTCAGATAAAGGAAAAGGTGGGTGTCAGACAATAAAAAAAATTGTTGTTTATTTACAAAACCAAACAAGATATTCTGTGCAAAAAATGTCAAAAGTTATTTTTTTTAGAGATTTTAAAATGATATACGACAATTTGGTGGATAATACTACACACGATAATTCTAGAGCATATTTTTTTGCAATTTTCATAATTTTGAAAATATAGTGAAATAATTAGTCAAATGCATCTGCAGGTCTTAAGATATTGGTTACTTTACTATATTTTTTTTAAAATAAGGGAATTTTATGTCCAAATTCTATTGAAACTAAAGTGCATCTTTGTCGATTGTGGATTCTAGTTTCAATTTCTTTTCGTTTAGCAGTAGCGAATTGAATTTCATGAAAGTAAGAAATAAAGTCCATATGAAATTTTATTAAGTCTTTATCAAGACCTAAACATTTCATTAGAGTGAAGAAAAGTCCGCGGGCTTAATTTTTTATCAAGATGACTCTGTGTCATTTAATATTCAATATATTTCACCTAAAATAAAAATAGTACCAATGAGTGGAGGATTTCACTTTGGTAACTCACTATCTTTCAATTTTTACACGGGAGATAAGTGATATTAGATCATTTTCTATGCGAGGTTGGTTTATTCATGGCGAAGTCAAAATGGTTCCGTACTTAATCGAGTTTTCCCTAAATGCATTCTGTAGATGCATTCTGTAGATTCTACAGAATCAAGAGAATGCGAGGTCTTTTAGTTGCGGTAGAACGGTGTAATACTCAGGTACGGCTGAGTTGATATACGTCTCGGGCAAACCTCCTAGACCTCCGGTACCTAGGATCCTCTGAGGAAGGTCTTGCGTCTGGTCACACATAAGCAAGATGTATGTATAGTTGATAAGGTTGTTGATAAGGTTTATTGCTGAATATTATAATCTTCTAAGTTGCTCTCAGTACTTAAGCCTGATACATTGAGTGGTGTGCTAACCTTGTCATCCCTTTTCTGCTCTTTCTTGTGTATCTATCAATGCTAACTCACAAGATTAGTGTAGCGCGATTGGGGCGACTGGTTTTATTTACCTGAACAGGACTTCATCCTATGTTTCTAGTCCTCTTATACACTTTATGCCATTTGGAGTTGGATTGCCTAACGTATTTCCCAGCCTCTTTGCTTATCTTGTTTCTATCCTTGGGAGAGTAGGAAGGTGCATGATTTGGGTGTATAACTGCCTTCTTCTTCATTTCCCTGTACACCCAAAGTTTACCCGTGGGGTTCTTAAAGAACAGGTTCATCACACTCCAGTTCTTAAAGAACAGGTTCATCACACTCCTATAAGCATCAAAGTAGGACTATCTTCATTTGTCCATTGAATAGGAAATTCTCGTATATCCTAACTCTTTTAGGGAGGAACTGTAAAATGTGGACAAAGGGAGCCACATGCTGATCTGTCAATTTCTTTGTCTGAAATAAAGAAAAGCAAGCGCAGTCACTGCTACTAGAGAAAAATAGATGAGTAAAGTTATTTGTCTACCAAACTTTGAAAACACAGTAATAGTTGTTGAGTAATAGTTGTTGGACTAAGAGCAAAGAAAACTTTGAATAGAAATTTTCAAGGAAGATGGAAGATGGGAAATCCATGTAAGGGCCTGTCACAGTCTTTACTTTGTTTCAGATCAATTTTATAAGAGGCATCTTTCTGTATGTTTGTCATTGTGACATGCCTAGTACTTGGATGTCCTGTGCTGTGAAGCACTAAAACTGATCAATTGAAAATTGTGGTCATTGTGAAACAGGTTGATTTGGAGTGGCAACTGTCTCACCTTCACGGAAACCGAACAAATCATGTGGAAGTATCCATCCTTGCTCTTGTGAAATTAATGTAAAATTCTGACTAAAACAAAATACCTCAAACATGTCCATTTTCCTGAATAATTCATTGGAAAATAATTTAATTCTCCCGGAATTCTGTTCAAGGATAACTTTGTTCATCAGACAGATCATTTCATCTGCCGTAAACATTTCAGCCTGGATTTGATGCCCACTACCTTTCTCAATTGAGGATGATGATAAGCCTAAAGAAAGTACACCTGCTGTGAGATCCATCAAAAAATGCATCTTCTTCTTGAAGTGCACTTTTAACTCTTGCTTGATCTATTTCCAGAGCAATCTGTAATATTACACTTGATAACAGAATCAGGCAGATCTTTCAAACTGTGGTTATTCATTCTAAAGATGTGAAAGATATCTAACCAGTCACTGCCTTTCTTTACTTCAGCAACAGTCTCAGTGGATTGTGCGAGGTCTTTTAGTTGCGGTAGAATGGTGTAATACTCAGGTACGGCTGAGCTGATATACGCTTCGGGCAAACCTCCTAGACCTCCGGTACCTAGGATCCTCTGAGGAAGGGCTTACGTCTGGTCACACATAAGCAAGATGCACGTATAGTTGATATGATTTATTGCTGAATATTACAATCTTCTAAGCTGCTCTCAG
>JBCAUG010007904.1:0-25521 GCA_038406175.1 Haplosyllis leylae
GTTTCCACTGATAACATACCACAGTATTTACATGACTACTACGTGCTACGCAACTTTGGGATTCTAGCCGCTTTCAGACTAAAAACGTGAGACAGTGCTTCACATGCTGGCTCATAACATTATAAAGTAAAGTAATATTTTTACAATGACATTTACATTTCTGTAAAAAAAATCAATTTGATTGACTGCCCCAAATCACCTAGCTTGCCACTGTAGAATAAGCTGACTCCACGAGCCAGCAGTGTGGCATGTTGACCGTAATTGTTATCCTTGTCTTGACCGAAATTCTTCAAGCCAGAAATTTGCCGATGTGTAACTCTTAAATATGATAGCACTTATAAATCTGTAAACTATTGAGCATTGATTTTTGAAGGGAAATACCTAATGGAAAATTCCACTTGGAAGTTGAAAGGATCTCCTCAAAGATAAAATATTGACAGTAGCAAGGATGTGACTACATCTTTACTTTCGACATGTACCCTATTATGTATCTTTAACAATGGTACTCACATTCAAGGGATTTCAATCAATGAGCCTCTTTATACTGACAGGTAAGTCTATCCTCTAACATTCCCACCTTAAAAATAGTACACAATGGAAGAATAAAGATAAGAGGCATGTAAAAATGTTGGTTTCGAAGCGAATTTCACAACATTTTCCTTTTCTATTCGTTCAATATCATTTGTCAGATAGTATTCAAAAGAAAAGGTGCTGATAATAATACATTCATTACTGATAATATTCCCAAACAGTATTCAAACAATGAGATATAATTCTGTCAATCGGATCTATTCACAATCATTGGTATTAGCGTGTAGCTGAGTAGCTGTGCAGAAATCACACTTTCCTTTTTCGTATTAAGAATACAGTGTAGAAATAAATGTAGTATTTGTTCAGTAAATGTCACAAGTAAGATGATCGTAATTTTAACACCTCCTCGCCAAGATGTTCGAAAACTGCATTGTAACGATGAGAACGAGTTTCACTGGAAAGAATAGAAAAGATTGATTGTCAGAGGGAGATTGCTCCTCCAACTGATAGTCCTGTAAAAGAGTATCTTTCTGAAGAGAAGCTGCACGTGTGTCATTCTTTGTTCGACTTTGGACACGGATAGTATTTCCGACAGTCTAGGGAAATTTTCGAGACATTTTCAGTTTGATACTTCGTCACAATCAGGATAGTGATTTTCTTCCATCCAGGTATGATTGAAACAAAGTTTATTTTTCTTGCAGTTTAAAGTTGTGTCTTGTGTGCTTAAGGCCCAAAGAGCCATATCTAATTTCAGTAGCAAAATTGAATTATCTATTTCAAAGAATTTTTACAGTAGACAAACAGTTTAATGATAGATGATTAGCACGCTGGTTAGTAGAACGTAACAAGACAACTTATTTTAGGACTTAGATATTATTCTGCCAATGTATACAAATTTGGTATTCAAAAATCGATGTATGAATCCAATTTAGACACAAGTGTTCTGAGTGGTATGGGCTGTGGTGGTACTGAATAGCATGTGACAATCAAACCAGATTAGCAGTATTCATTATTGATGTTGTTTTTTGTAATGGTCACAGGAAAAACACACCCAGCGCAATAAATGCAGCTCACAGCGTAAATTATTAATTATATTAACAGATACAGTGCAAACAATAAGGCTAGTCGCTATGAATCACATGTGTATTGAATATGGTATTCTTATAGCGCTCTTCTCTGACAGGGTAATTTTTCCTGTGTCAGACAAGTTTCAATATTTAATTTATATATGAAACCAAATCCTGTGCTCAGTGTTTATTATGACAAAAATATTGCCAAATTATTACATAAAACTAGAAATAATGTAGACGGTGGCACTCCAAACTCATTAATTAAGCTGATAAAGTGACATTGTTTCCTTAAAAATGGAAGCTTTGAAGAAATTTATGGTCTATTGTAAAAATTCTTAAATTTCCCGTACTTCCACAGCCATGTAATTGGACTATTGCGTGTCTGCCTGTCAACAGGAGGCCAACTGCAGGTGATATGTTTTTGATTATTTATAAAGAAACCATTCGTTATCTCGTGCTACTGGATGCCATAAATAGAATTCGCCATCAATGATGAACTGCAATAGCCTCTAAGATTGTCCACACTTCAAAGGTACTTCCAGTGCAATGTTGCAACCTCAGAAAACATTTAATTTGTAAGTTTTTTCCCTTAAATAGTTATGCTATATCAGTTCGTGGACATTGTATTTTGTTGCTACATGCCTCTCGTCGTTTAGCTTCTCTTTCCTTTAGATCTGCAGAGACATGGGTCGTATTCAGATGGGGATGCTGACCAAGTGCCAGACAATTTCTTTGGACCTCATAACCATTGGTAGGATATCAATAGGAAATTTGGCACTTGAGTTTCTTTACAAATTAGCCATAGGGTTTCATCTGAGACCAGTATTGTTGGGTGTATGGCCAATGATTCAATATTCCACTTGAAAGAATCGCTTACTGACCAGCAGCACACATTGGACTACAGGTCAGTAAGCAAGTAGAAGCAAGTGGAATATTGAATCATTAGTCAAATACCCAACAGTAAACTGTACTGCTTTCAGATGAAACAATATAGCAAAATTTTTGGATTACCAAACGTTAGCTAATATACTTGTATTAAAGTTGAAATAGTGTAAAATGTAAGTGCCATTTTTCTTATTGATATCCTACAAATGGTCATGAGGTCATAAGAGTTTTTCAGGTACTTGGTCAGCATCCCCATCTGAATGCAACCCGTTCGAAGGACTATCTCGAAGATTATTTCTAATTGAAAATAATAAGTTTAAACACTAACCATCTAATTTTGTGATCGACTTGGCCAGTGGTTATATCGCAACTTAGTGAGATAGTCAGCTCAATCTAGTGTTTCACTCCATGCAAACAATCATCACAAGGAAAGCTATTTTGTAAACTACTACAAAGTCATGCAAGCTCTCTTTCGCAATAGATTTGCCAAAGTTGAGGACCTTCGATGAAAGTGATTTCTATTTCCAATACTTTGCATAATAAGAAATGCAATGAAGCGCAATTCTTCAACACTAGATTATTGAACTTTCACTGTTCCCATTGTCTTCATCTGTTAGCTGCGTATAATAAATTACAACAATCTACAGGTTGGTTTTCTATTGCTGTACATTTATTGCCTGAAAAGGTCGTGCTCTACTTTTAAGTAACTTATACAAACATAAATTCAAAACAGTTTCCTTGCTTCCCTATTTCTCCAGGCACTTTCAAAACTTGCAAGTAACAGCGCAGTGATTCTCTCATAATTTTCAAAGTTTTCGGTATGGAGGGAAAGGACAAAAGAAAACCGTGTAAACGAACGGACAAAACTGAAATAGATAGCCCAATAACTTCAGATTCTCACTCAGCGCTTTATTTATTTAGTTCTCGTGAAAATGTACTCTGTGTCATGAGATACTTAGCTGCGACTAAACCTCCTTAGAAAGCTTATATCTAAACGCATGTTCTCTTTACATTAACGACAAGTGAATATATCCTCGCGGAGTCCGCATTCGAAAATGGATTCGTTGAAATGTAACATAATGAATACAGTCACCAGTATTAACCTAATTGAAGATGCCATGACTAACAAAGGTACCAGTGGGTCCCACAGGCGGATTATTTTTACCGACCACGTACGGTAGTACGAGGGAATGTAGTGTTTTCAGAGGTGTCTATCCGTCTGGATACAAGGGGTGGGTGCGGTAAGATCCTGTCTGAGTACCCCAGGCAAGTGACCCTCTCCCTTTCCCCAGCTAGGTCTGGTCTGGGGGGGGGGGGAGGTACTCTAGCCAAGTGACCCTATCCCTACCTCCACCCCTCCTGTCGCCAGCTGGGTCTGGTCTGGCTTGATAAGAATAGGGGACCATGGTTGGTTATGTTAATGTGAGACTATCTTAGCACGTTATCGAAAGAAACATCGGATGCAACAATATGGCTCAATTTTTTGATTGCCAAATATTATCTAATAGATTTTATTAAAATGGAAATAGTGCAACAACTCAAGTGGCATTTTCCTATTGATATCATATTAATGATCATGAAGTCAGCAATTTTTGTCTGGCACCTTGGTCATCCCCCCATTTAAATACGACCCCTGTTTCAGTTCGTGTATTCTATTTCTCTGTTAAATCAGAGTTGTGCCCGGAAAACTCCACTGCTTGAAAAGGCACAGAAAACTAATCAGAAGGAAGAGAAATATGAATTTATGTCTGAGATATAAAATACTTACCTTTGATGAAACATCATGCTGCCGAAATCCTCCTCCCCTCTTCTTCATTTCTTAAATCCTGAAACCACTTTAAAATGTTATTCTCCAATAGATCACTATTACTGAATCACAGTCTCTGGATTGACACTACAAAATTTAAGTTCGTTCAATTCAACTAGTGCGATCTTCAAACCACACCTAAATTAAGTGGCAAGGTTTTTTTTCTTCTTTGATTAATAAAAAGAAGCGACAGAACATACAGGTGAAAAACCGATCCAATGATCTTAGATTTGAAATTCAATCTGATTTATCCCTGTCTTTGAAACTGTTATGCCGACGAATCCCAACAAAATGCGTCGTGAGTGTATTAATTAGTCTACACAAATGCAATTAAAGAATAGTCTACACAGGTGACGGAGCCAATACATGCCCTCGGTGTCTGACATATACATTTTTGGAAATTCCTTAAGTAACTAAGCTAACTATCACCGTAAATTGTGACTCTTTTAATTCCTCAAAATCATCTGAAATTAGTACATGCCTTTTGTTCTTTCATCTCATAAGTAAAGTACATCAGCAACGGAATATTCAGTTTTTCTCAAATTCCGGTTTGGGTGGGGAAGTTACCAGAATTTAACTTTCCTCCTTGTAACAATCCAGTACTGTGGTTTGTTGAAATTATAGTTGGATGGTAAATTAGAATTTTGTTTTACTCTTAGGAGCAAACTGGGATTCCAGTCCCTCCACACTGGATCACTGGCAAACCGGAATTCCAGCAGGAACAAAACAGACATCCAGTGTACTCCTGATCCAGAGTTTTGCAAGTCAAAATTCAAGTTATAATTTGTCCTCGCCTCAAAGCAAAATTGCTACCAGCAAAAATTCAAGCTTGTCCCCCAAACTGAATTTGATATAAACAGAAATAAAAAGAACCAATGATACGAAACTGTACCATTTTTCCCAGATAGGCATGGAATAACCACAATGATGTTTCTATTTCTGGTGGAACTACAAAACATTTGTAAACATTTAAGAATCCTGACAGGGCTAGGTCTTCTGTGAAGAAAATATGTCCACTTATTGGCCTAATTTGCCAAATAAGCTAAAGACTTTCTGAAATTTGAATTCTGTTTTCATGAAAAGTAACAATTGGTTACGACGAAAATTGGACTTTTGTGTGCATGCGTGTGGGATTTTGGTAAAATTGACTACGAAAGTTGAACTATTGACTAAAACAGCCTGAACTAAACCATCGCTGAGGTTGATTGGAATGTCAGGCAAGTTATCTTTTTTACCTTGATAGAATCTGGTCCTGTTAGTATCTGGAATAATAAGTTCTAAGATTTCAGAATTTCTGTTATTAAAATAAGAAAGGTTATCCCAGCACAATATTTGTGTAAATTAAAAAAAAGATTTACTAGCTTTTCCTATTAATTGCCTGCTTTCCTAGATAGCACCTGTGCAGGGTAAACAATTGGATCAGACCCAATAAAAAATCTTTATTCCAGATACCTTTCTTTCATCGCCTTATATGGACACAACAGCTGGATTTGACACAAGGGGACGTTCGTCACCCTGACTTACTCCTATTACCCCGCACCAGAAAAAAGCTAGTAATAGTCATATTTGTGGTTCTGAATGATCTGCTCCATTAATGCTGAAATACTTGAACCCTCCTTACCCTGGCTATTTTACGATTTCATAGAATTGATTGACATTACTGAATGAAAATAAATAATGTAGCAAGAACATCACCACTGGCATTTAAAATCCTACCTCAATAGAAAACAAGGATTAAAGTTTTCTAGTGAAAGTGTTTACGAGACTCTCCATATAAATCTGCATAATTTACAGGTTCGTTGCCTTTACAATGGGACTGTTATGTTGGTTTTGCGTGTTGACTGCTTTGACTGAATAATTACAACATGAACACTAGTCGTAATGCTTAAATTAGATGCAATGAAACTTTTGAATGTTTGATTCAGTAAAGCTGAAGTCTTAACGCCACAAAAACCACCAATCTCTCGTTATATTAGAAGCAGATTAAAGTAAATTATATTTTGTCATTATGCTCATACCAGGATTGCCCATCTCAAAGAATAAAATCTTCACTAAATGCGATTGTCCATTTATACGCAAAACCAATTCTTTGATGTCAAACATGTGAACACTTGTAATTTCGTTCTCAGGGTTTTGTCAACAAGGTCCCAAAAGAACTACATACCTCCACTGGCATTCCAAAAGAGGAGGGAAACGATCTAAATCAACCCCAAATGGCCGGACATAAATGCATGGGGATCGTAACAGACAAACAAATGGCTGAACGGACAAACGACTGAGGTACCAATCAGACTTTGTCTAGGACGTCTCTGAAATATGGATGACGTGTTGTGTAGGAAGGTTGGCGGGACACTTAAGATATCCAGCTGCATCTAACTCCTTCTACTGATCACACTGACACATTCCCCTCATAAAACATGCAGAGAAAATTGCCACTACAACCTAGAGAAGCAGAAAGATTTGCTGCTGACAGTTCTGGTCAAAAATAATGTAACTATTGCATGTTAACACATTTTCTATCAGGAGACAAATTATGCTGCAGGTGTTCTGTTTTGTTCATATACAAAGAAATACACCTGTTTTACTTTCTCCATTCATGAATAATGAAAGCTCTCCACTCCACAAGAGAGAGATGGATACCAGATACTGGGAAGATGAACGCAGAAATTCACAAAGGTGTTCAAATGAAATACATAACGGAAAACATGTTGATGTAAAAATCACATTCGGGATTGTGTTTGAATTTTAAATTGAAACTACCAAAGCTTTGAATTTACATTTTGCACCTTTGATGAAATGATTTAGAATTTTTTAGTGTTCAGTTCAGTGCAGCTAATCAGCTGTTGAATTTGCTAATTGTTAGCTCAATGGTTTGTAGTACCGTGTCACGTTTATGTTTGAAAGTCGCAGAGGCAAAGTACTGATACAACAACACCTTTCAATGTGTTTGGTAGCATGGCCCGCGACTCTGTCAGAAAGAAATGAGTCGTTCTTTATTTCGGAATGAGCCATTTCTTTTATGTACTTCTCACATTAGGAAATAGTTATGATATATGACTCTAATTAGATGTCAGATGCATATTGTATCCTTCTATCATGCAAACACAACGCTTACGATTGATGTAGCTAATGAACAATGTAATGCCAGTAAGGTGTGTTTAGTTGCCTACGCTTGTACAGGTACAGACAAATGACAAGGACATTTGATTACTTTTATCAATTGTACAAGTTAATAGAAAACCCTGGCGAATAACACATTTCGTGCAGGAGTAATTAATTTATTAGCACTCTCGGTGTAAGAAATCGATGAAGTATGAATCACGGAAGGCACGACTGTAAAGGAACATACCCACCGGAATAGCTGCCGATTGTGCCTTCGGGCTCAAATAAGGCATGATTACATCTGCTTGGAGCTCACGTAAAAGCATCTCAACAGCACTTGCTCTCAAAGAAGGAGATAACTGATGGTTTTCATATAAAAATGGAAAAGAAAAGCGCATCCACGCCCTTATAGTGAGTAACTTGTTAGATAATTGTGATGACAGGCGTGTTAGGCTTCCATATTTTTTTTGGGATGTTTCAAAAGAACATGTAAAAAATATTTGCCTGTTGAGGGCATGTTTGCTGGCTACCTGGGTTGGATAGATATCAGGATTTTCATTCTGATTTCGATTTGTTTGTACATTTATACTTCATTGGTCTCTCATCAAATATGGAATCATTTATCAAGTTTGGAAGCGAGAGTGAGTCTGTCAGGGCTAGCGCTCAACAAATAGAGTTTGTGTTGGTTCTATGAACCGCTGTCTCGAGTGTCACTTATCGAATCCTGTACACTCTCCACGAAACTCTCATCAGTCATACTCTTTCCACTTATTACAGCATTTGTATCTGACAGATACTATAATGGACCTTAAGTTGGATCAGATTATGAGTAATTGCTTTTGAGATTAGGGAGAAAATTAAGGCTTGCTTCACTAGACATTAAGAGCCATTTTGATTCAGGAGCAATAAACCACAGATTCAAAAAGGGAAAAGTTGAGAGATTGATTGTTAGCAGGAGAGCCATACTTAGCATCATTGCTTGTCCTTGCTGCAGGATGCTGTTGCGAAGTCGTAAAAATTGAATCATCAATACCAATTGATCCGTCTTGTTTGCGGATAGAAACTGAAGGAGATTGTAAGATGAAACCGTAAACAGTGACAGGAATCCATAAACCATGACATATGAAGTCAAAACATGATTTATTAAAGATTCCGAGAAAGTGTCTTTGTTTCTGTAACTGATATGACAAAAAATGATATTCTGATCTGCTGACCAAAAGATATCAATGAACTAGGTGATCCAGTGTTCTTTTATTGCATTTATCAATACCCGTTTTAAGTCATTTAGATTTTCATTTCTCATCAAATGACGCTGATACCAGAAACTTTATAATGACTAAATAATATATTTTAAACGGAGTGTGCAGATGGTAGAACGAAAGCCTGTCGAAAAGCTGGTTGTGTTACACGCACAGAGAACATCACCACAGGCGTAATGTTCATCCAAAGGACTATTGCCTGACATTACTGTTCTGCAAACAAAGATAATTCTTTGTTCATTACTTGCGGTTGTCATTGCTCTTAAACTAACTGCACCTGAGCAGATCAGTTTCATGCAATGAAGCACAGTATCTCATCTACACCCAAGGATGAGATTAAATTAATATCTGTTCAAGTGTGTGATATATGGCATAACTGCGTGTTTGGCTACACTCTCTCTTTGGCTACTTTCCTGTACGGGCTGAATAAGCTCCTGTTGCCATCAACTCCATTTTTAGTCATTCCGTTATATAATATGGAATTTAAAGGTTTGTGGTAAATTTTGATAACATATTGTGCCAGATTTGGCTAATATCAGGAAGTTTTTCATGGATGTTAAAGATAGTGGTGTAGGTTATTTTGGTAAGATTATTCGCGTGGGAGTTATTTTATAGATTGATTTGGTCTTGAGATTCATACTGCCCTTTTCAGAAAAATGTAAAATTTTACAGTTTCACACGATAATATTATTTGTCCTCTAGTTCCACATAACAGCATTCATTACCGAGGAAGTAGCTTTAACCACATAAAGAGATGACGCTTTCATCAGCGTCATACCATTTTCTGTTTGTTTAGTCCATTTTTATTCTCGATGTTTTGGATGGTTTGCGACCACCATCAAGACTGCTTTTAATTCCAGATTGTTTCAGATGCGTAAGTGTTACTTAGACTTCATTTCTACTTCGCGAAAAATCCTTTGACTGGTCATCTAAATGTTCAAAAGAGACCAAAACATGAAAGGGTACTTCGAGAAAAAAATTGATTTTCTGTTGAGCATACGAAGGGATGAAAGAACATAAGACGAAATCCCTTTTATGTTCTTTATATCTGTAACCTCGCAGTCGGTACTTTGCATTACATCCCATTATCTCAAGTTATTTTAAAGTTTGTAGATAGTGGGAATCTTACGTTGGTATATCAACTTTCAAATGCCATTGATTCTACATCTTATCTGAAGGTACAATAGTTCTAATATATTTTAAAAATTAAACAAATAATTATAATAGAATTGCCACCGGTAACCCAGTAGTTATTTGCTTTGAATCGTGCTGTTTCACAGCTAAAATTTTTTGCAAAAAATGTTATATTAGCCTGGGTGTCTTGTATATTTCAATAGCCATATTTCATGTTTTATCTTACACTCTGAAGAAAAATCGCAACTTTGTTGAATTATACTATTCTTTGTTACTATCAAAGACATTTGATGCTGAGCTTACCATCCTTGTGCATGGTAATGGGGGGCGGGGGGAGCATCTATACAGTTATGCTGAGTAAGAAAGGTCGTAACCTTACATTGAATATGGCCAATAAAAAATGCCTGAAATGTCATGGCATTTTGTAAATGGATGTTGAGCTTCTGTGCCTATTTATCGGCGTGTTTGTGTAGCAAATTACACTGTCAATTAAAATAAAGTACAAAACCTGATAGAAATTGATGGTAAAGTTATGACAAAGATGTTTTCATCGATTTAAACTGATGCGATATGCTGCCTTCCAGAATATTTTTATTTGAACATTCACCTACAGATCGAATGATTTCATATCTGAATTTTACAGTATGCCACTTAATTGAACATTTACAAAATGAAATTATGAGGACTCTGTCTCCGGTCTACCAGTAACTACCGGAGCTGTAAAGTCAAATTGGTCAAATCCGTTTAATTTTAATTAAGAGAAACCTTGATTGCTTTGTCCTTTCCATTCGAGTTCTTCAAAAAACACAGCATTGGCAATGTTAGTAACGTTGGTATCAAGGCTTTTCCAAGTGGTGACAAAACATTTCTCTTTGATCCAACAATGTCTGGTTTGTAAGTCCATTGAACAGTGTGCTACAAACCTATTCATACTGCTTGTACATCTGAGACTTTTAAAACCCTGACATGCGATTCTAACATTGCCAACTTTGTGTTGTTCGTAAAAAAGTTAGCTTATTCAGAATAAAATCCCTTAAACAGTGACGGGCAAATATCTTTGTAACAACACATCCATTCACTTCAACCAACTGCGACCTGGAATGACAGTTGACCGGTGATTCATAATTCCATGAAGTCACAAACAACTCTATCAGACAATATTGCCAATTTTGGCTATTTGCATTATCGGACCAACTAATGTAAAAATTCTATAGATTTAACTGGCTTGGCTATTTCCGTAGACACGTCCCCTACGTAATCTTTTCTCGTCCTCTACAATTCTCAGTAATTTCAAGTTACTTTTGCCGGCACAGAGTCAGTCCATATTGACAGAAAGCATCTTGCCAAAGTCTGATTGAATTAAGTTTCCAAGTAGAAAGCTTGAGAGACCTTAGGCTTTTGACAAATTACCATTTAACGTGGATGGTACCACTGTTTGCAAAGACTGTTGCCATAATGACCACTTCTTGCCGGATAAAAAAATCTTCAAGACCCACATTAAGAAAAATCTTCGCAGCCAAGAAAAGTCGATATATTTGTTTCATCAAAAGAATTTCCTCTATTTGAACTGGGTATTCATATGAATTGAAATTGTACACAAATATCTTAAGTTCCTTTTATTGATAACAAAGCTGAGAAATTGTGAAGTATCTAAAATTCCGTTAATTTCTTTGAGCGAATGAAAAAGAAAAGTACAATTTAGAATCTCTATGAAAACATAGAGTTCTACAAGTTACAGCCTCAATTTTAATAAGAAACATTCACTCTTTAAAATGGTGGAAAATGTTTTGATGTCAGTGCTCTTGAATTCGTTGCTTTGTGCAGCTTAATTAGATGGTTTCGTTACATTAATTTACTGCGGAGAATATATTTGCATTAAAACGTGAGGAAATAAAATAATTCAACATGGATCATAATTTAATCTGTGTGTGAAATAACTTATTTGTAATATTAAACTCCATTTAATTGCTGAAAGTCATTTGTAGCATTTAAGCTTGACACAAGTTATAATAACCAGAAAAAAATTTAAAATTCAATATTTTACAAGACAAAGGTCACAAAATGTGAGGCATTAAGACCGCATGGGGCTTGTTCCATGTTTGTCATTTTGTGCATTTTTCTCTGTAGTAAGTGATACTCCCAGGTTTGTCAGTTCTTTAGCTCTCAGAGAACTCCGTACCTCACTTTTTCCTAGGGCTAAAATACCTCGTGGATTTAGTTACTCAGCAGTTGACATTGACATTGTTTCCAGTCACTTTCGGCATTTTATGTAGTTTTTATTTTAATGGGAGTCGGGTGGTTATTCCACGTCGTCTATTGCACATCGCACATCACTGACACAAAAACAAATTGATGTTGTGTTTACTGTGTAATAAATAAGGTATTTGGTCATCTCATGGTTACTTTTTCCTAAAAAAGATAGGAACGTATCCATCAAATACATAAAATAAACTTTAGATATTCCATTTCACTGACCTCAGATCTCTGTTCGCTATTTCAAATAAGCAGAAAATCTATTTGGGGCACATGTCAGTAGACGTCACAACCACGACATAGACAATATTGTATTGTGTGGGAAGATACAGGCAACAGGAAAGAAAGGTTTTAGAACTAAAAGTCCATTTGCATGATTTCTCTAATGTATTCAGGTGACAACCTGGCACAATGTTTCATTTGATGTGAAAACTGTTAAATGGCTTTGTTACAGCACGATTCCTCTAGAATGCAGCATTTATGCAGATCGTGTGATGCTTGAAGCTCTTTTTGGTGCCAATTTAAATGAACCTGAGAAAACTCTTAAATGAACTTACACACAAACGTGCAAAAAAGCATTTGTAATGAACATTCATTCTCACAAAAAAAATTAGTGGCTGAAATGTGGACTAAAATGACAGATTTTAAGCTATATCCTGCTGTGCGAAAGCAATTAAAGTAATTGTGAAGGTATCATCACAACAGCTTCATCATTGAAGTGCAGGCAACGGTTCAAGTCTTATATCGGCGACCAGCCGCAACAAAGCCCAAAGCTGTTCACGACATGGCACGCACAGCATCGCTCCCAGCAAAGGAGTTCTCGAAAATTTCTCCGAACTCTGTGAAACAAAATTTTAAGCGAAATACAGGTGGATAGTGTTGGACTTATTGTAACTGCTCATCGTCTGATTCCGATTGCTATAATTAGCGGATAGTTGCTACTGTTCAACAATTTGACAAAGTTCTCTTCACTGGATACGATTGTATTTTAAACTATTTGCTTTTGGTACATCTTTCCAGTCTTCAGTTGGAACTTACAAAATTGCTGAATTACGAAGGAAATCGAGATTACAGGGGACAGGTGCAAAACATGGCGAGAAGTTATGGACCCTTTCTGGCACTTTGTTCACTCATGATATCGGTTGATTCGGTGTGGACCAGGCAAGGTAAGATTGTTACTAATCTTATTCTGTATATAAGTCTACTATTGTGCATAAGGTATTGGTAGGATGCTTACATGTGGTAATTGATATATTGTCCACATTTCTGTGTGCATAAAATTTATCTTACAGATTTAAAGCAGTTTTTTACAAAACAAAAGATCTAATCAACCCTTGTTTTTTAATGCCGTCGCATGAGATACAACTGTTAATAAAACGCACGTTCAAACGCGTTAAGATATGACAACATTAAAAGCGGTAAAAAGAATCTTTGGAATATAACACTTCAATGCTTTGAAACATCATGAAGGCCTAATTAACGATAAATGCAGACCACGCCCAAATCATTTAAACGGTTGGGGAAATCTGATATCTAAATTCGATTTTTCTTAAATTTTTTATTTATTCACCATAAGCCAGGAATTTATATCTTCTGCAGCTAATTCAACCGTTCACTCAATGCATTGCAGCCTACATATCTGTGAGAAGCTTCAAGTATTTGCACAGTTTGTATTTCATTGGCAATCCAGTGTGAAAAACTCCTTGACTTAAATCAATTTGGAAAGCAGGACTGGGCAAATATTGCCAATTTGAGCTATTTGCATTATTGAACAACTGAACAGTAAAAGTAATAAGCTGGCAAGAGAAATGTGGCAATAGAAATGACTTTGGAAGTTCGGACAATGGTCCACAACCATCATACTTCACTTTTAGGCTCTGGGCAGTTTCAGTATGATATAAAACATCTTGTCAATGGCTTATTGAATTACGCACTCCGGCAGGGCCCGAGGGATTCCCCTGTTTTCGCAAAATCACAATTGTTTCGATAACACCAGTTCTTCTGTCTTCTAAAATATCTCTCTTCTACATTTTACCACCTGCATTTAGAAGAAGGATAATTAAACATCTCTTCAATTTTCTTGAATTTAGTGGTTATATGTATCGCGCAGTGTTCCTTGACCATCATGTACATTTATTTTTCTTTCATTACTTGTAGCTGTCAGCATTACTTGAAGCAGCTACACCTGACGGGATTAGCTTCTTGCAATAAAAGCCGTAAATTATTGGCATTGTAGGGATAAAACTGGATTGTCCATGCAGCTTAACGCTACAGTCGTATTTCATACTAACTTAAACAATAACATGTGCAGGACTGTCAATGCTATGAACAGCAGAACCTATTCTAATTCTGCTATAACGTGACCTTTAGAAGTGAAACCACGTGGCACTCTTGTGAATGCCAGAATCCAGCTTTGTTTACAAATAAGTACTTGTAACAGTGCTTGCAGGTTCTCTGAGGCAGAAAATTTCTCCCTGTTAATTATGAACGCCACATGAGTTATAATAATCATAAGCGGTATACCTTTAGAAAACATTAACAGTTGGGTGGGTAATAAATGCTAAGCAAGACCTTGGGGATGGAACTGGTATTATGTTTCTTTGGTCCTCAAAATCCTCAGATCTGCACGTCAAATTGTATCAGTAGCTTATGCTTCATTTCATGCATTGTAGATAACACGAAGTATAGTAGACTCTTGACAATACTATTTGAAGATTTATTCGACAGACTGGATACAAAATAACGCTGCCTTTTACACCATTACAAATTTGTCTTTTGGCTTTCGTGTCAAGTAATAATTTGAGAAGTCTGGATAGCATCACTTTAAAGTAATTTGTTGCATCTGGAGAAATTATCAGCATAAAAGGAAGTAATCTTCTTAAACCGATCATCCATAAAGTACCTAATTGAGACTGAGATCCATATCGAAGTGTATTCTGGATTTAGACATCGATTACGGATGTGCAAATAAGAAAAGAGATAGAAACCCACACTGATTGGTGATGGGCAATCTAGTTTTAAATTGCGTTTCTAATTTCCACCAAACGTTGTATCCGCCGATATATATTGATTATTTATCCTCAGTTATGTGATCAATATTTGGACTGAGATGTGGATGCAGATATTCATACTTTGAGGACAATGGAATTTTAATGGTCAAAAATTTGGCTAATCAAGTATTTCAATCTTGAAATTTAAATATTCCACAACTCAAAGCATATTTCTGGTGTGGGGTAATTGTTATATATTATTTGATTTTTCCAACACAGCATAAAGTACAACAAAAGCCTCACTTGCTCCAATCAAAGTGTGTTTAGTAAGTCACTTAAAATGGTTGTGTGTTGTGTTTGGTGTTGGGCAAACAGAGCTGTTGAATGAAAAAACAGCACCATGCAGGAAGGTTAAGTGATCCCAAAACCTTTGTTGCGATGCGTTCCATACCTTGCTAAATTTCTCTGTGTGGCAAAGTTGCAAACTAAGCTGAACTCACAAAATTTTTTGCGCAGTAGATGCACATAGTACGAGTTGTGTTGACTTTTTGTCTGTGTATCTTCTCAGCGAGCAGATAAGGGAGAGAAAAAAGCCCTTGTTTTCGTACGCAGTGCAAGCTCTCTCTTGAACGCACCATGAAATTTCATGATAATATGGACATGCGGGAGATCTGTTTGCACACACAGTGTGCATTAAGTTTTAACATCTCTGAATGCGATAATGATGTTTATAGTTGGCAACAGAAAAATTTCTGCGAACAAAACCATTCATTCCAGAACCTGCACAAAAAATCACAGAGCAAATTTCACTACGAAAGATTTGAATGTGCGGCACAGCGGTTTATATTACAGATTCATACATATTTGTATTGCCAGGTGTAATTATTCTTGGTGGAAGAGGAGAATAGGGAGATGACAGATCGCGATTAGAGCAAAGCACAACTGAATGAAGTACATAATTTGAATGATTTAGAGAGCTTAAAATTGCATTTCAGCTGTCGTTCTGTAAAAAGTCGTCCAGGTAATATTTGTCTGAATTAAAGGTCCAACGGATATGAAATATTTGGATGCAGGTGTTATTATGTTCCATTTATTGGTGACTCGTGGAGAGTTACCTTATTGGTTTACAGACGATTTTTCTGAATATTTTTGGAATTTTTCCACACAAGCTCAAAAATATTATTTCACACAAAGTGAGATTGAACCCACTTGAGCTGAGGAAATGAACATTGGAAAAGTTGGAAAAACTCAAAATTCTAGTTTGGCTACAGATGACCTTTGGAGACCATCTTTGTCCAGCTATCATCTTGTTGGCTGTATTGGATGGCAGGCATTACCAGAAATCACAAAAGTAGTTGCCATCACTCACAGGGTCAACGTAGAGACTTGCAACAAAAATCAAATGCCACTAAGTTTGGGTCACTCTTCAACTTCAATATGTTGTCAGCCATCTTCCATGGCAGCCATTACTAGAAATCACAAAAGTGGCTGCCATCTCTCACAGAGTTAACATAGAGAATTGCAACAAAAACTAAACATCACTAATTTCAGGTCAATCTCCAAATTCAATATGTTGCTGGCCTTCCTGGATGGTTATCATTATCAATCACAATAGAAATGGCTGCTATGGTTCTACCATTGATCCTAGATGGCTGACTACATATATAATAGCTGATCAAGGATGATCACTTCCATTTCAAGTCTTTCCATGTTTTCTGAGTTTTCCAATGTTCAGTTCAATTTGATCTAGGGTGGATTTAATCTCATCTTACAGAAGGTTTAGCGAGTCACCAAAGTGCAATTCTTCACTCCTTGATATTCTAATTGTCAACGATACACATTCGCACCAAAATGGAAATACTGACTCAACATCAAAGAACTTTAAGGATGTGTGCGAGTAATACAGAGGAAATATATTTCTGAACTCTATCAAAGTCGCTGTTATGATCGATCATAGTCACAGCTTTGCTACGAATCACGAGGAGGCAAGATGCAATAACAAAATGGAAAGAACTGGACCCTAGGCAAAGCGGCGGTACATTGCCCCTCCCGAGACAAAACACTTACAAAGCAATCATTTATCCTGAGTATTTCACCACTTAATTTCGACTTGTTTACGAAAACGCGAACTTTTGAGTAACACTCAATAGGTTCATTCCCCTCAAGGATGATACCTTTTGTTGGCTGCGTACCATCAACGTGCGTAAATACAAAAAACTTTTCTGAACTTATCGTCTTATGCACACTGGAAGACGTAATCTGCCAAAAGTTTATCATCCATAAAGTAGAAAATGAAATTAAGATATTAACTAGCACCAGATTGTGATTTAAACACAAAACATTGATTAGAAGAAGTCCAGTTTAGGTTCCATGTTGTGGTGACAACTGTACAGCAGAAAGGGTTTGGAGCCGAGGCAAAGAAACCGTCTCTTAAAACTCGGCCCAAATCTGACCTGAGCACTGTGACAAGTATTCCGTATATCTTATTTTTAAGTATTCAAAATATCTGTATCCTTCAGGTTGCTCTACCGGGTAATTTATTCTCTGTAGTGAAAACCTCATGAATCTCCAGAAAAATTACGACGGGAGAATTAATTTTAGGCTGAAAACTATTCAGTTTCCAAAGTTGAATACATTTATTATTATTTTACAAAGAAGGATATGATCAGTTGTAAAATTTGTGCTGAGTTAAATCTCATGTTTTGATGACTTGATTAGTCATTCCCGTACTTTGTAAAATTGCAATTATGTGTTTCTGCTTTTCATTCGTCTTCGGTTCCCTATTCGTACAAGATAGAGAACCTTCAGGCTCCTAAGTTGTGATTTTTTGATTTCAAGAAATTGCACGATTTGGTCTAATTTTGGTCTAATTTAGAAGTGCATCTTTGGAGCACCTATAGAACAGGCACACTTGCCAAGGACTTACTTTTAATGATAATTACCCCCTGTAGACGAATCCAGGACACAAAATTTACTCACTGTGATGACAATGATTTGAGAAATAATTATCAAAAGGATCTCCCCACCCGAACACCCCCAGAGTTTGATGTCATGTGATCTCAGAGACAAAATTCTAAAGCGGGAACATTTCACAATACATTTGCGTGTGAAGTATTTGGCAGCACCAAACATATGTTATTTCTACCACAAAAGAAGGCCTCCATCTTTTGTGAAAAAAAGAAGGTAATCATCAAACTCTGCTGTCAGAATATGATGGGATGTTCTCGGGAAATAAATCAAAGCTTGGAATCAAATAAATCTGAGAAATATTGTGCCTTGCTATGGGGCGTCAGAAACATCATCAATAATAAGGACGGCTGTGGTCCGTGGGGGATTATCCTAATCACAGCAGCTTCACTAAATATCAACACAGTGTCCTTTATGGAATAGTACCTAGTTATGTGGTTATTGAACTTGAGAAACAGCCTTTAAGGAGATTTCACTTTCTCCAAATTGGTGATGTCAATCATGTTTACTTGAGAAAAAATAATTTTAACCATGTGCAACCAGTACGTATTGAACACAAAATATTCTTTGAATTTATTGAAATTAATTACATTATTTACTCCAAGTTTTTTACAAATGCTAGCTCTTCATGTTGGCTCTTTTTTGGCTTCTGCCAGACCGATCACTATCATAATAGAATCTACTAATATTTTCGAGTGCATTCATGTTCCAACATGTCTTTCTTCAACTGCATATCATTCATTTAATCAAAATATCAAATGTTGATCTTTTTAAAGCAGATTTGTCTTACTAGAATTCCTTTTGTGATACCCTTGATTAATTTTTTTCTTGCGATTTTTTCATGGACAGAATTAATTCAGCATCCGAAATGTATAATGTATAATTCACTAGTAACTAGTGATATATTATATTCTGTCAACCTACAAGGACAGTAATAATGCGTTGTGAATTCAGGGGAGGGGCACTCACAAATCAATACTGGGAAAGGTCAAAATTGAAACAGTAATAACAGTGGATTATCCTTTGGCGAATACATCCTTTTTACAATTTTTGTAAACAGGGAATAACGCATATATTTCATCAGTAAAAAATTCAGAATAAAACAATGTTTCATCGATCGAGACAAAAATTAATATGCAGAACATAAAATTACGTGTAGGTATTTTGTACTGAAAGGATAAATGCCAGAGTCGCCTCACAGAAAGGTAGTCATTATTTTACTTCCTGCTTGCATGTCCGTTTCCCGTGTATAATCTTCATTCAACTTCACTTAAATAAAGTGGCTAATTTACTGCAGCTGATGAGAACAAGAAGTTGATATAGTAAGTCTTATTGATTTGCTAAGAATGGTCAATTTGTTCCTATTGGAGCCATTAACTGAAGCAAATGCGACAAAGTGCAGATGAAGTGATTGAATGTTACTGGAGCTTGTTGATTGTGTCGCCTTACAACACTTGACCATGTTGACGATGTAAATTCGATTTAGTGCTTTATTCCTTGTTACCCGGACAGCTTAATTTGGCAGCTCGATTATGTCTCATTAGATTAGGTCAAGTGCTGCTGTGGGATATCAACACCATCCGCCGAACTGATCTCTTCTCAGGCTTTATTTTACACTCACTTTTAAGTGGATGTTCCACCAAAAAGCTGCACTTAGCCACCATTGACTATTCCATTTAATTCATAAAACAGCCTTGAGATGTCAATTATAATAATTGATTTTACTTCTTTTTTGGTTATGTTGATCCAAATGAAATTTAATACGATAATATTTGATAACAATTTCCAGTGTAGGCACAAACTCCAAGCAATTGGCTCTTTTTCCAATAAGTAGTTTCAATTGATCAGGGGTTGTCACAGTTGAGGTGGAATTTTAGAATGATAAGAAAACGTTACGTTTCTTGGCTGGATTTAATTCGAGATATGACCAGGACTCATCGAGAGAAAAGATTTTTGAAGCATAAACCACAATTTGTAATATCAAAGCCAGCATGATACCCATGGGAAATAAGGGATTTCTCTCCCGAAAGAAATTTATCTCTTGTCCTGCAGATTTATCACAAATAAACATTTTCTAAAGAAAATTCTCTTCACAGAAGATGATTCCCAAAGCGATAAATCCTATTCAAGTGAAAAACGGAGCTATGGTGGTGAAATTGACATCTCCTCTAAATGAAAAACAAACGCAAATGTTCCGCAGTAAAAATACCACAAACAAGTTCACCGTGTACGGTGATACACCTGATGCGAATGACCCCATTGGGTTGAATGGGTACCCAATGGTGAATTGGGTATTACTTGCAGCCTGTACAGCTCAGTACTCCTCACTGCTACAAATCCAATGTATGTGTCTCATGTACCAGCAGCAATAGGTAGCATGCTGTGGCCAATGGGTATGGCATTGCACACAGACAGCCAATGACCCCATTCACCAATGGGTACCCCATTCAAACTGAACTGCAAAGTCAATGGGGTCATTCACACACACACACACACACACACACACACACACACACTGCTGCATGGGTATACACTGCTGCATGGGTTGAGAGCACAAATCACTTGGCTGTGTGGCTTGACAATCAAAACAATATTAATTATCTGAATGCTACACAACAGATGTAATAATGAAAAACGTACAAATTCATTTAGAAAGTGACCAGAAAAATTGAAAATATGCTTTTAAACAAAGAAACCTTTTTTACCTTGTTCGCTTCAAAAGGTGTTTCTTTCACAATAAAACAAATATGTTGTTTTATTGGCTTCACAAATTTATGAGATTGAAATAAAACACTAGGAAAATGTCAGATTTTAGAGAGGTTTCTCGAGCATGCTCGTGGACCTAGGGAAAACATTCTTTGAACGTAGGTTTCATGACTTTGAAGTCACACATAATTTGGTAAAAATACTTGTTCCCAGCACGTGAGAGCTGGTTCTTGATGCAAGCCACGCGATATTCTCGCTTAAATCAGTTGGTGTTGATACGAATTCACGCGGGTCCTTAGATTCACTTTAATTGGAAAGTTGTTACTTCAAAAATGTAGATTCTTGTGTAATTACTTTGGAAGCCAATGTTGGCTAGCTTCAGACAGTGTAGAAAATTGAAATTTGATATCAAAGGAAGGCAAATGTATGCCATCTGGTAGCAAATTATGGGAGTAAAGGAATTAATCTACATGATCCAAGGAATGTCCTTTTTTGAGATCGGAGTCTGCAGAGAAACAGACATTTAATTAGGTCATTGATTTTAGCAGTGGATATACCGGTATGTGAACAATGATAAAATGTTTTGTGTGTTTCATTAATTGATGCTGGTGCCACCTTGGGCCATGTATTCTGTCGAATTGAGTGTGTTTTAATACGTAAATAATAAGTAAATGCCACAACAGATTCTACAAATCATATTAAAGTTCCCACCAAATGTACAAAAAAACATGAGCAATGTGATCCCAGTTTTAAAATTTTTTTCTTCTTTTTTTAGCTCAGTTTTGAAATACCAACCGCAATGGAAGAATACTATAATTCTGTGCACTGGTAGGATTCAATACTCTACACTGATCCGTTACTATAGGTTTTTAATAGGCTCTTCTTCTGAGGCAGACTAAACATTACCAAATATTTCAAACTTTAAAATATAATTTACTTTGATATCTTGAGGACCTGTCCGGAGCTTTGTCTGTAAAGTTTCTTTTGTAACTTGGTCCCTCAGTAATCAAAGCTATTGATAATTATAAGGAAACCTGGAAGGATTTCCATGAATTGAGACATTGTGAAAATTTAAACAGTAGTGATATGTCAATAAAATCGGCATACTCTCGCTCTTTACAAAAAAAATGTGGAAAAACAAAATTATTGTTACAATGTCATGAATATACAGTGCTATTCTAATTGATCCTGTTCACCAAAGTCTTGAAGAGTAAAACTTAGTATTTTGTGGCAGCACAAAGAACAATAAGAAAAGACCCTCACACTTTTCATGCCTAATTTGGATGTGGAACTTAAAATTACAAAAGCTGACAAATATCTCGATGGTACTTGATCGTAATAGAATGAATAAGTCCAATCAATGAGAATTTCCCGAAGAATTTCCAAGTTGTGTTCGTAATTGTCTGTAATGAGATTACGCAGATTTCTTTCTAAAACACAGATATCAGGTAAAAAATATGGTAGAGATTTATTTTCATGTCATGTTATGTGAGTGCCAAAGCAAAGTCAAAATGATTTCTCAGAAATAGTCTTCTCGTTTGTTCTTCCCTTTCTTGTAAAATAAGCAGTCTATTCTCAAAAAAATCGGAAATTAGTTTTTAAAATTGTCAGTTTTCACATTTGAGAAAAACTGCTGCATCGAAATGGTGCGTTAATTACCTAATTATTTTGTTCTATTCAAAACACGAAAAATATTTTCATAAAAATATATAGTTGATATTGTCTTCGTCAAAGCTTTTGGTGGAGTAGAGATTAGGTGTTGAGTAATTGTTCTCGAGGGAATAATCCTGCCAGGAATACTTTGCTTTATGATAATGACAGACATTCACAATGCAGTAATCGGATTGGTTCATGTCATTAATCAAGCTGACGTGTCTTTATAACTGAACTCAGACTAAATAAAATTGACGATTACGATCATTAGTTCCATGATGAGGCCATGATGTAGCGGTTTGATGGAATGAACATGTATGACCGATTGAATATGTTGTCTCTGAGGGTTTTTTTTTTGTTTGTAAAATCACTCTTTCGTAGATTCATGTTTGTGACAAATTTTGATTGCGACCATAGTTCTTCCTTATCTGTTACCATTTTGCGTAGCCACTTATTTTCAGACGATGGGAATGGTTTTTTAATTAGATACAGTTGAATTGTTTTTTCCCAAAAAGTTTAGACATGAATGGGTTGAATGGCCCCAAATAAACAGCTGCAATAGAAAATTGCTAAATATCGTTCAAATTGCTAAATATCTGTGATCCCACAGTGTGCCTGTCAGCCACCTACTTCCGCCGATGTTACTGTTGGAAATTTTCTTTGTGACCTGTAGCAAAGGAAGTTGTTGCAAACTTCTAAAAAAAATTTCGAAAACAGCATAAAAAGGGTAGCATCAAGGGTATCCTATTTTTGTAGTTCCACATTCAATCTCTTTTTACAGGAATAATCCTGTTGGAGATGTCGCAACTTAATGAAACTTGATAATACAAGCAAAAGATGATAAAAGCAACTTGTATTGATATTCACTGTCATCTTAAATTAAGCGTGTATGTCCTGGTTTTATGTTACGTCCTTGATTTTCATGTTATTACGAATTGTGATAAGTAAATAGAACACATTTTTTTTCCATTCGTACAAAATTTCGAGATTCACAGGCAATATGATGGCTGACCTTCCTAAGCGCTGTAGTCTCAGACTCTCTTATCACCCTTGTCATAATAGCAATAAAATCTGGATCACTGATAAGCTGAAAAGAGTCTTAAGGTTGAACATTCCATTAACTTGTGTTCCAAACCTTTTACATCGAAACCTCATCCGTCATATTTTCTTCCAGCAGCGAATTCGGAAGTGACAGATTAGATGTAAAGCACGATGATATCTCATAGCAGGGTATGTGTGGATTTGATTTTTTTTCAATTCTTCACCTCAAAAAATTTTCTTCACCTCAAAGAAATTGCTGCTGTAGTAAATATCCCATGTGCTATACAGTTCAATACCTTTTTCAATTTTTTCAGGAAACCTTTTGGAGCTCTCTGTGTTCCCAATTTTGTAACTCCCCAAACCATTGGGTTATTGATAAGTTGGGATTGTCAACCTTACTAGAGCTTTCGACGTTCGAACACTTAATGATGTGGGGTTTTCTCGACACTTTGAAATGGTATTTAGCCACAATATTCATGGCAAGAGAGATCATGGAAAGCTAGAATTTTTTTTGTAGTCCTAAATGGAACTTCCATCTAAATAATGGCCTAAAGCCTGTGAATGAAAGAACATTTATTTGGTAAAGGAAACTCATCCCCACTGCTAGGATTATTTCACAAAGAATGATTCTCCCGAGAGTAATCCCGCCAAGAATACTTTATATTATGCTGGCTATATATGGACTCTCGTCTGCCTCGGGGCTTTGTATTTTTACCGCCGCAATACACGAAATTCACCATCGCTATATTCTGCTGAGCAGAAGTACATGCAAATGAATCAAATCGATCTGTAGTTCATCAAACTGGATGCACCTGTCAATTAGAATAATTACAAATGTGTATTATTCGAATGTCATTACATGTATCTAATTCTGTTTTTGTTTAAAGTTCCCGGCCTTCATTTGAAATTTGTTTTGCACAGATCCTATTTGGTTACGGAAATTACTACACCAGGAATGCAAAATGGAAAATAGTTTTTTATTAGAAATCACTTCAATCAAAATGGTATTCTTTTGCTGCAAATCCATGGTAAAGTCAGCTATGGAGAAATAACATGATTTTAAATTCCCAAAAAATGGCAGGAACGTGAGATCACAGGATAATGGGATCAAAAGCAGTAACACTGTCTTCTCAAGAACAGGAAGTTCATTTGAGTAGACAGATAAATTTTATGGACTATTAACATCTCTTAGCTATTATCTGAGCATGGGATCACAGGCTTATAAGATCATAGGAATGAATCTCACAATCCTGTGATTTGACAACTTTACAATTTCAAAAGACTTAAGATAAACTTATCTTTAGAGTGTATGAAGTGGCCAAACTCAGAACAATTATACTTGGATTTATCCATTAATCAGATGAATTACAGGTTGGTCAGTTTGTACACCAGTCATTAACATGTTTGGGGAAAATTGGTAACTGTTTGGTAAGAGATACTGCTTTCATCTTGAGTCACTTCAACAGAGCAGCAAAAGGGAATGATTTGAACCAAATATGCTTTGTCCGGAAGAAAAATTGAAAAAAGATTGTGAATTTAGGATGCATAACCCTTTAACATGAGAAGATTCAAAGAGGTGTGCCAGTCCTAAAGGGATTTGAAAGCATAGAAGGATAAAATGAGAGGGAAGCAACCTGTGATTTAAGAATCTTAAAGTAGAGCTAAAAGTGTTTGTATAAACCTCATCAATCATACTTTCTCTTTGAATTTCATTCAGTTACTGACAGACTTGACCCAAAGAGTAGTGATATTTCATAAAGGATTCTTCTTTATTGAATTAGAAAACGGGGCTTACTCTCAGTGATGACTGTCAAGAAAAGGAAAACTTCCAAATGCAGGAAGTGTAGTGCCTTTATTATGCTATATGAAATCGTTTGAAACAACAGTGAAATATTAATACCAACTGACTTTATTTGTACAATGGTTAATTGTGTGAATAACTTGAGCAGGTGCTTTTCGTGAATTGTTGGAACACCATCTATTGAGCATTGAGTATGTAAAGGCGAGTGATGTAATTTTGACAGTGACTATTCACAGTGATGATTCACTACCAAAACTTCTTTCATTTATTACCGCCCGCATTCCGGAGGAATGGGGAAGGTAATAGTTTCAGTCGTGTTTGT
>JBCAUG010007905.1:0-11267 GCA_038406175.1 Haplosyllis leylae
CCATGACCTTTTTGCACTTACACTTCAGGGTCTCCACCACTTTTTATTCCACTGATTTTTAATCCACTTTTTATTCTGCTGTGACCTTTTTGCACTTACGCTGTGGATCCCCCACCAATTTTTATTCCACCATGACCCTTTTGCACTTACACTTCGAGGGTCCCCACCACCTCTTGTCTGAGGTCCGAGAGTCCCACCATTTTTTATTTTGCTGATTTTATTCCATGGTTTTTATTCTGCTTTTTATTCCACTGTGACCTTTTTTGCACTTGCACTGTGGTGCCCCTCACCAATTTTTATTCCACCATGACCTTTTTGAACTTACACTTCAGGGTCCCCACTGGTTTTTATTCTGCTGATTTTTATTCTGCTTTTTATTCCACTTTTTATTCTGCTGTGACCTTTTTGCACTTGCACTCGTGGTGCCCCACACCATTTGTTATTCTGCTATGATCTTTTTGCACTTACACTTGAAGGTCGCCACCACTTTTGTTTCTACTTTTTTATTTCACATTTTTATTCCACTGTGACCTTTTTGCACTTACAACAGACTGGGGGCTCCCCGTCACCTAGCAACACCATATGTAATGAATAGTAACATTCCAAACATTCCAAACCTCGATTCCAACCAATACCAATGGTCCCCTCCACCAGCCACAAAGTGGCGCTCCCCGATTTTAACCACTTAAGTAACTCCAGAGAGTCACCAATAACAATAGCACTAAATAGTAGTGCTGACACAGGCAAAAATTAGTGGGAATTTCAGTGAGGGTGTTTTATATTTTTTTCAGAATAGGTAATTGCCAACGACGTCCTGTCCTTTTAGGACGTGTCTAAAGTGCGTTTAAGTTAATCACAAATATTTCAGAGAACAGCAGAAATGAAACAAAAATATTCAAATCCGGATTGAATGTCAGCATCGGTACAGACAAAAAAGGTAATAAATCATTCAGCAATGGCTGCGCAAAGACAAGTACAAGATGCTTTCTTATCAATGATTTTATGAGTGCCCATGGTCGCCTGAAATCAATCAGTATGAGATGATCTCTGTCAGTAACATGTGAATGGGTTCATACGCCACTTTTGGCCCAGCTGTGTATTTAAGCAGAGCGATGCTATAGTGTTCGTTATGAATTGGACAAAATTTGCGTAATGTACTAAGTCCAAGAAAACTTGGAATGAAATGCAACATGTTGCAATATTCTAAATTTGTTCCAAATAATCAGAATAATTCAGAAATCCATACGTACATGACGTTGGTCAGCGATGTTACAACCCGGCGGAAAGGAGCAAGCTTTTCTCATCTCAGGGGGGTGACAACTCTTATTTGTGGTGATCTTCTATTCATGCACTGGACTCATTTACATAAGTGAGGGAGTGAACAGGGGTGCGGGGGGGGGGGGTAGCTATCAGTGCCACCAGTGTCTGCCAGCTATGTTCTGGAATGTACTCCTCTAGAAATGCAGGTTTACATGCAGGATGATGATAGAAACAACTCACTTCTGTGGTATTGTTTACTTTAGCTCTCCAGCCTGAAAAAGGAGCACACTAGATTATACTACACTGCAACCACAAGTGCTGTACTGAACATTCAAAAGCCTCTCCTCTGCACAGGAGAGAGTTTGATAGAGGAGCAAATGAAGAATATGCAAAAAGTAAAAAGCAAAATCCTGAAATAACAAACATTCAGTCACAGATGTACAATAGAAACTGTGTAGGTTCAAGTGAAAAGTAAATTGCAAGGTTGCTAAGATCATTATATAAATGTGCTAATCAAGCTACGTAAGTTTCAAGAGGTTAAGCCTATTCACGAAAATGTGTGCTCGGCTCCTCGTCGGGTGCAATATGTGCCAAAAAGTACTCGTAAAGCTTAATTTGGATTCCACTGCAAAGGTACAAAACAGTCACTCCACTGGTACCTGTGAAGTTCCTGCTGTAACAGGTTGAATGTATATAATAGCGAAACTGAGGAGTTGGAGGTGAACCGTGTATGTATTTGGCCTCCAATCACCAAAAGAACGTCAATCCTCCAGCCACCACCACCTCACTTGCTTCCCCATAGTTCACATGCACTGATCATGTGCAAACCATGTGCTAACTGTTCACCTCTGCAAAGGATATCCAATCAACATCATTGCATCACATGCACCTTCCCCAGTAGCCAATCAGTAAATTGTGTGATGTGTTTAACCAATCCCCATCTGATATGTAAGACTGTATTCTTACTCACCTCCCCACTCACCCACAGCATTAACTACTGGTCCAATTGAGATCAAACTAGTAGCAAACTGAGGCAGTGTGTTCCAATAGCTTGTTTAACCACAAAAGGTACTAAATAGCTCCAGTCCTTTCCTAAGTTTCCACCTCCTCACAGGAACTACTTTGTGTAGTTGCACTGATATTCTGGTGGTTAGGTATTGAGTAAATAAGGGAGGCACACCCTATGAAAGTAGGACCTCCAGGATAACCATTAGACTGTTCAGTGTCATTATAGCAACAGCACGAATTTCTCAGGTATTTGTGAGGAGTTGATTCACCTCCTCATTCAGGATCTGCTAAATTGCACGGTTTAGGCTATTTGTGTCACTTTTAGATACTTTGGCAATACTTCCAGATCCTGAGGAGTGGCCACCTCCTCACTATCTCCTCATGCACAACCTGTTTCTTAAATGTATTTCTAAGGACTCTGTAGTGATTGTACACGTAATTGTGAGGAGTGAGATTGAATTCTTTATTTTAATACTTGTACTTATAAATGTTCTTGTTTTGTAGAGTTTCGTAGCTCTGTGTCTCTTGTGTGAACCTGAGTTCCTCATGTGTATGAACAACCTTGTGTGTCTACTAAATGTGTATGTCAATGTGTTAGCTGTTTATGATAGTGTTCAGTGACAGTCTTTAATCCAACCCCTCAAACTCCTCACTTTGAGACAATGGCAGATTCTACACTTGTGTGTTTCTTGGACATTCTACAAGCCTGTTGGAGACTTAGTGTCAATTCCTCATGGTCTATTCATGTCAACCAGTCTCAGGAGTAATCAATAAAAACTGTACCTAAGCTGAGTGTTTGTATTCTTCATAGTGTGGGTGTACCTGGGGAAGACACTGACTAGCAGAACTGTGAAGAAACTGGAGTTCTATTGAACTCCTCACAATCCCAACTCCTCATCCAGTAGTACAGCCTGCAACTCCTCCCTTCCTATAGGTCCAGTGCACGAACTAACACCCATGAATAACTGTTGTCGCCCCCCGGAGATTAAACAACTCTTGCTTCCATTGCTGACCAGGTGGAGCTTATTTGTGACTGGTATTGAGCAATAGTAAAACTGGTGACACTGCCATGATACTTTAGAGTCCGGTGATTACTCTGGAGGTCCTACAGTGTGGATACAAATGCTCTTTTCACAGGGTCAGTCTAATCGCTAGCATATCAAGTGAACTACACAAAAAAGTTTCGTAAGCGTCTTTGGCCCAAATATATAACTCCCCTGCAATTTTGGAAAGCTTCAGTGACAAAAAATTTTGGTAAACTTTTCTCCAAATTGCTTGCCAATGGTAAAATTCTGGTGGAACATGGACCGTGTGCAAATCTTAGAATATCACTTGCAACTCGCGTTGCTTTGGACATAGTGGAAAGAAGCCACTTAATGGGGTTAGTTTACATAGCCAGATGGAATAATGTCTGGAAAATTGAATTGTATTTCCTCTCGCTGTCCGAGTTAAAGCCTCTCATAGATATAATCTAGTTTATGACATGAGCCGGTGAAACGTCCGTCTATTCATTAGTGTTGGTTTATTGAGATAGTGAGTTTAGTAAGGGGTAGATGCTTAAGGACTAGTTTCGCATGGTCACTTTGGTTACCATGTATAAAACTTGTATTTCGTTTTGTAAAAGATGCAGTAGTCTGGCAAAATGAAAACAGGAAAAATGAACAGAAATAAACAAGTTCGGATTCTATCAAATGATGCTTTTAGTTTGGATTTGTTTCATACATATATAGAAAACCCAACACTTGCCGTACAGTACTCACTGGTACATGTATCATTTCATATAGACTCTAAGGGATTTTGTGGATTTGCTGAAGGAAATGCGTACTACATAAAATCGTTGTGTATTCAGTTGAAATGTTGCTATTTTCAAAGAGATTCTTCTAACAAAAGATCAAGAAATCATGAAAGGGCTTTGGAAAGAATGCAGTTCACCCAAATCGCTACTTGCATAATTCATTTGTAATGAAACAATGAACATTAATGTTGTCGCGAAGTTTTATAACGTCATCTGTATGCTGATCATTGTATTCAGCCCGAGTGAATGAGACATTAAAACATCACCATTTGTCTTAATGTACACCGTTCTAGCATAAGGTAAAGGAGTAATGACTGATTTAAAATGCCTCCCCGCTTTGTTCGGAATATATCTGCGTGTTGTACAGAACCGATTTTATCTCTTGTTGGTGGCTCGTTAGAGTCAACTTAGTGGTTGATTGAGCCTTTTTCTCCTAAAATTTAGGGCCTGTGGTGGGGACCTACAAAGGCCTTTTGTTCTTCTGTGAATGTAGATAGGGTGGTGATTCTACTTGGAGGTGGTTGGGACACCTCAACATAACATTATGTAATCAAACTTGTTTCAACATTTTGTGACCTGGCATGATGGGGGATGTAAAAATCTTGTTTAGGCTGCCCTAAACACCCCTTGCACCTGCCTTTGCACCCTCACACCCCTTTCACCTGCCCTTTTACCTGTCACATCCCTTCCACCCTTGCACCTGCCCTCCCACCTCTCACACCTGGCTGTACACCCCTTGCACCTTTGCACTACTTGGACCTGCCCTTGGTGCAAGGGTGGGAAGGCACAAGGGTGGGCGGGTGCAAGGGTGGGAGAGTGCAAGGCCCTTCACTCTTGCCCTCACAAACCTTGCATCCCTTGCACTGCTGCACCTGCCATTCCACCCCTGGCATCCCTTGTACCCTCACAGCTCTTGCACCCCTCCAACCTGCCATTGCACCCCTTGTGCCCTCCCACCCCTTGCACCTGCCCTCACACTCCTCAAATCCCTTACACCCTCACACCTGGCCTTCAACCCCTTGTACCCTTGCACCACTTGGACATGCCCTTGCACCCCTCACATCCCTTCCACCCTCAGTCCTCTTGCACCCCTCCCACCTGTACAAGGGCATAAGTGTGCAAAGGCACAAGAGCACAAGGGAGGAAGGGTGCAAGGGTGAGATGGTGCAAAGGTGCTAGGGCACAGGGATGCAAGGGCAGGAGGGTGCAAGGGGCAAGGGCACATGGGTGGGAGGGCAGGAGGGTAAAAAGGTGGGAGGGCACAAGGACAGGAGGGTGCCTTGTGCCCATGCACCCCTCATTCCTGCCCTCACACCCCTTGCATCCCTTGCACCTTCCACCCCTTGTGTTCTTGCACCACTTGCACCTGCCCTCACACCCCTTGCATCCCTTGTGCCCTCGTGGCTCTTGCACCCCTCCAACCTGCCATCATACCTCTTGTGCCCGCCCATCCATTGCACCTTTCTACCCCTTGCACCTGCCCTCACACCCCTCACACCCCTTGTACCTGCCCTCACACTCCTTGAATTCCTTGCACCCTCATACCTGCCCTCACACCTGCCCTTCCACCCCTTCCACCCTTGCACCCTTGTGCCCTCGCACCCCTTAATGAGCCGCCTAGTGAAACGTTCACTGCCTGATTTGTTGGGGGACGACAATCAAATTTAAGAATGGCTCTGGAAGTTATGAGTCTTGTCACAAAACAGGATTCAGCATTCCCTGGTAAATTTGTGCTCATCTTGTCAATATTTTCAAAATAATACTTGTTTAACACTGGTTATATTCAAACGGAAAGAATGACTTGTTGTCGCGGTAGAAAACATCAAAATTTATTGCTTTTTTGGAAAATATTCAATTCCTATGTCTATGTTTCAATGGATAAAGACATAATCAAGGATTGTGAAAGATATTTTACTTGTGGAGTCTGTAATTTGGAAATATAGTGACAAAACTGAAAAAATGCAACTTTAGGTCATGAGATACTGGTTATTTCACTATAGTTTCTAAAACAAGGGAATTTACGAACTAAATTTCCTTCAGAACTCTGTTATCCACCAAAACATAAACATAGGAATCGAATATTTTCTTGGATATTTTCTGGGGCTTTGACTTTTTCAGCCGAGGTAATAAGTCATTCGTTCCATTTGAATATAACACATGTTTAAATGTGAGACTGTTGCTTTTCTCTGACAATTATTCGGTTCAAGATTTGCGTTCTTGTTACGCTGGGACAAAAGAGGGAATTGGAAAATTGTTATAGCCTTACCAGATTTGTTGGAGAGACCGATAAAAGGTGTAAAATTGGGCAGCTGAAAACAAAAGTCAGTAGCTGTAAAAGGCGGCTTACTTATTGTCTTTCTCAACATTTTTGTTGACCTTACAGGGAGGTTGAGATTCCAGGATTTCGTTTTCAACCCAAATCTGGCATTTGTTACATTTCTGTACAATATTGACATCGAGGGGTTTAAAATGTTTCAGAAAAAATGAAGTTGCCCCCAGTGGGAATTGGACTCACAACACCAACCATCACTGGAATAGAATTCTAATACCTCACCCGCTCAGCCAATCTGTTATTCCTTGCCAGTCTCAGATTTTCAGACCCTCATAAAGTCATGCTCTATTGAATGTAGAAATGATCCAAGTCCAAAAAGTGAAGTGGAGCATGAAAGAAAGTTCAGTTTAAGGATCTTCTGTTCAACACATGTCTGGGTGGCAAAGTGGAATGTTCAGGCATCTGCCTTCTAATCCATAAATGGTTAGTGTTGTGAGTTCAATTCCCACTGGAGGCAACTTTATTTTTTGGTGAAACTTTTTAAAACCCTCGATGTCAATTTTGTACAGAAATATCAGAAATACCAGATTTGTGTTGAAAACGAAAACATCGACTGTCTAACGATTTTTACTGAAATGGAAACTAGTATCTTTCGATATTATATTGGAACGAAAAAATGAAGATGAAATATGAATTACTTCCAATTTGCCACAGAAAAAACGGCCTTTTCTTCCTGGAGACATATCGGGTAGATAAAGATTCATTTGCGTTGAACTTGAGAGGACGGTGCTGTAGAGAAAGGAAATTTGGATCTTTCCGGGTAATTGTGCCCACCAATCTTCTTCACGTAAGTTTACCTTTCGAGCGACATGACACCTTGTTTATCAATGTGCCACAGGCTGGAGCTTCTGTACCTGATGAGAATACTGATCGAAGAACTTTGTACCTTTTTAAATAAAGTTCTTTTGTCCAGCTTCATTCCAGTTTAGAGGCAATATAGTCGTATTTCAACATTACGCTAATTACCTTGTGACAACTGGAGATAATTAATTTTGTCTTTAGGGGGAACTTTTCAACTAGTCAATAACCTAAAAATCACAAAAAATGGACAATTTTTTTTCAAAATTTATGCAAAATTAAATTTTAAATGTCAAGTAATACCTTCAAAAATTTCAAGAAGAAATATGAAGGCATGACTAAATGCGTTTACATTTTGAGCCTTGACAGAAAAAAGATTCCCCTGTTTTGCAAAGGTCAAGTAGAAATCGCATCTGAAACAGCTTTTTTCTTCTTCATGAATTCTTTCAAAATATTCAGGAACTGTAATTTGGCGTGCTGTGGAAGTTAAAAATACATCGGGTGTCACTTGTGTCATTGGTGGTCAAACATGTGGTCCTGCCTCCCTGCACACAGCATCACATGCAATTTAATACCCTGTTTCATCCAACAGGGGTAGGGGGTACCCCTGTTTCCAAGGTGGAAGTGGGTACTCCTATTTCTTCCAAGGGGGGATTGGGGGTAACCCGTTTCATCCAACCAGGTTGGGACATCTCTGTTTCATCCAGGAGGGGTAGGGATACTCCTATGGGTACTCCTGTTTGCTCCCCAGTATGTGCAGCAACTCTGAATTCAGTAAAGTTGAAAGGCACTATACGCAGGTCCTGCCGTCTGTTTACAGAATAAAAAAATGCATTCTCCTTCAAATACCTATTTGTCTACCTCTTTGGGGGAAAGAGCATCGGAGATACTATTTCCCCAAGTGGGCAACCCACCAGTTTTGCATGCAGCCCAGAATTTTGTAACTAAAAGTGTGTAGAGTTTAGTCTTGAGTTGAATTGTACCTTTGGGAGGTTTCTATGATGACTATTAAAGGGGCTAGAAGCATTTGAGTGCCCCAGGGTATGAAAGTGTTGATTAGTGCCCCGTGCATCTGAAAGAGTTAAGCTTTGCATTATGAAAACAAATGTCCAGAAATTTTCCTCCGGGCGGCAGTCTTCCAGACTGTTCTTTTCATTTTGTAAATGAATCGTAACCAGCAACCTTCTCACTATAAATTCCTTTTCCTTCTAGGTAGACTTACAAATGACTAAATAGTGACCATGAAAGGAGCTAATGATCTAAGAGCCAGTATGTTAAAGCAGCTTCATCAGCTGCTCCTATCCAGAACGAGTTTATCATGAACAAAGAATACCAGCTCTGTCGTGAGAAATGGGGGTGCATGAAATATGTTTTCAAATTAATGTTCAAAACTGTAAAAATCTATTAAAATAGCATGTACTAAAATGCTTGGAAGTGTAATTGGCATCTTTAAAAAGAAAAATTAAACTCCTGAACAGCTTTTTTAAGATCTGCACAAATCGAACTAAATATGAATTTGTTTGACTTATAGTTCATCATTGTTGGGGCCAAGTAACTTTGACCAAGCTGAAATATTTGAAAGGAGGGATCATGAGTTACGGATGACTTTGGAAACATTAATAGCTAAATGCTCGCAGGTGGCAAAATATTAGTAATGCTTTGATAATCGCCTTCACCAAACATTTAACAAACAAATAGTTGTTTCCAGTTTCTTTAAAATTTGATCAACTGAGATGGTTTACTTTGTGCATAGGAACCATGCATTCTCTACGTAAAGTAGAATTGTCTCCACAAGTAAATGCTATTAATACCATTGAGATAAACTGCAGAGACAGAGTGATCTTCAACATGACGTTTCTATCCGCTTCTTAATAAGTGTTAAGACTGATCAGGCCTGATGAGTTCGCAGCATAAGTCTGCAAGAAGCACGGTTGAAGCTGTCTGACTGTCATTTTTTCCAACGTGGTGTTTCTGTAGCTTTTGTGGTGCAATGACCTTGTTAGTTCAGAATGGAAATAAATCGTCTGCGATCAAAGCGCATAATTGGATTGGGTAACATCAGGTCAATGTTTGTATTTATATATTGGTTGCAGCTCTACCAATTTCGAATTTCAGTGCTTCCAAATACACTCATAGTTAATGTTTTCCCCTTTAATTACTAAAAAAATCCTTGCAGCGAAGACCAGCTTTACAGTAAACATAAGCCACTGCTTTTCCTTACAAAATTTCTTTACAGGAAGTGTTTTCCAGGTGAGTAATTGCTAAAGCTGCCGGGAATTCTTGTATACACGGGAGAAAGATTTTTAAATTCTGTGTTCTTTTCCATTGATGATTCCATGACTTCATGCAAACTATCCTGAATGTAAAGAAATTATGGATATACAGTGTATATTCTAGAAATATTCCAAGTAATTTATTCTGAGCTTTAAGGAAGAAGTTTCTGATATCAGATGAGCTTGGTTTCGATATCCTTGCGAGTGAGATTTCTTGAAAGCGGCCTCAGATGCAAAATACAAAAACTAATGTGGAATGATGAACTCACAATGGACATTATCTTCCTTTCTGTTGATTCTTTTCATAGTCATGTCAGCCCACTTTCAATTTCGTGCACTTTATAACTCACAGTAAGTTACCATTCATTTTTAGGTAATTATCATACAGTAATTAGAATTTTAAGTCCTTGATTTCCTCATTTTTACAGGAAATAAATTTAATTTGCGATTTTAAAATATGTACACGCTCTGAAATTGAACAAAAATATGGTCACTACTACCTTTTGATCTGTCAAACAATATTCTGCAATTTCCCTGTTTGTGGATCGGCCACAAAATTAACCGTTATACAGGTCGGCCAGTACGCTTGATGTGCAAACACGGTTTATTACAATATAAAATGAGATTATCTCTATCAACTCAATGGTAAAGTGCATTTTGAAACCAAACATGCTACAAAAGCAAAAACAGAAAAATCAAAGCATTTCCTATCTGTGTTAATTTGAGACATAAATCTCTATTCAAAACCTTTATTCAAAGACACTTTTTATTCAAACACTTTAATCAAAAAATTTACTTAGTTTAATATTAGATCAATATTAACACAGTGAATAATGAGTTACGTTCTAAATTGAATGAAGCATAATGTGTAGAATCAACAAGTAAACAAATCATGACAAATTGTACCTTTGTGGATGATATCACATTTTTTCCAGTCAGTGGATAGTTTCATAATATTAGGAGATACAAATGTTATGAAGAAATGCCCAAAACGATGTATAAATACCTATTCAAACTTCCATATAAATATAAATTCCTCACAAGAGCCAGCCAGTTGGACTCAAACCTCTTATCAGTACTCCATCTCTTTTAATGACTACAAAGATCAGATTAAATCACATCATGTCTTTTCTAAATAGGCGGGGATTCTTCTGAAGGCATGGGGTGGTGATCTGTGCTGGGTCCTCCCTCAGCCATTTCACTTTTTGCTTGTCAATAATGTGTGGAATTTAATATTGGAATAATTCAAATGTACATATTAAATGTTGACAATGCATTTCATTTTCTGTTTGAACGGCATGGCCTTGCAATTTATTTTACCCTAAATATCTATTAGATCTACAATTTGGCAGGGAATTCTTCTTGAGCAGTTTCAAGAAACTATGTGGGTTCCAGCCTTTAAGAATTTTCAGTTTTTCCAATTGGCTGTCATAACCCTGAATAATAAATATCATTAGTTGGTACTGTCAATGCATATGAGGCATTATTATGCACAATAAGGTAATTCTTTGGGACTGATCATTCAAAGATTTACCATAAGTCCTTTGCTAACAAGAACACCTTGAGACATTTGTAAAATTTTAAACAACATTTTGCAGCCAATTATTAGGTGGTTTAAGTTTACACAAACATGATGTGATTTAATCTGAACTTAAGTTTACACTTAAACCACCTTATAGTATCATGCATGGCAACTTCTTTTTGGCAATTTGGGACACTTCCCTTTGGAATTTTTTTGTCAAATTTGGACTCAAGACAGCTTATGACATCTCCTAGGACCCTTTTTGGTCAATTTTGGCAT
>JBCAUG010007916.1:0-11266 GCA_038406175.1 Haplosyllis leylae
TTTCGCCTGTCTGGGGGGAAATGAATTCAAACCAAAGAAAAGGACCCCCCCCCCCCCCGTGGACCCACAAACAAACTGAAACTATTACCTTCCCTCATCCTTTGGATGCGGTGGTTATAATGTAAATATTGCCAACTTTGTGCGTTTGTGAAAAACTCGAAAGCATTCATTCATATTTCCTTGTATTTTCCTTCAGTTTCAGTTTTGCCTGAGGTAATTGCTCTTCGTATATTGGTCCAGCCTGAATTTTTATTCACTTGCACTTCTTTAAGTTCTTAATATAACATCCGGAGTATTCAAAAGACGATTGACGAAGTCCCTCTTGAGCAATCAACATTTCCTCCACCAAGTTTCATTCGATGTGAGATGATTAAATTTGCAACACATAAAGTATCCCTTGATTGGAAGAGAGCTACTTAGAGTCCTGCGGAGGGGTGATGTAACATCATTACCAGTTTTAGTCAAGATTGTGTAAATCAGATTACACATGACTCCCTCAACAGAATTGCGGATTGTTGAATGGGGAACTTGACCCCTTCTCCAGCCAACTATGGTTTTGAGACAGACGTATGTAATAGAATTTGAGTATTACCATCGACTGCTTAAGTCATATTCCAGGAAAGAAATCATCTCTGTAAGTCCAAGCTCTTACATGAACTATTTCTATTGTCAAAAAATGCAAAAGATTCTCATGAAAACTCATAAAATAAAGCAACCTTGTAAACACGGTTTCTAGTTTCTGGAAATCACAAATTACCGTGTAATGCCATATTTGTTGCCACATATGATGTCACTTATGTACTTTTCAGTGGAAATTTCAATCCATGCTCATGGCCACTTAGTTCTTTGATTTCGAGAAATAAAAAACTTTTCAACGCTTTTCGTGTGGAATGATTCGCCACAGACAGTCCCATTTACAAAATCTTTACCGTCTTGCTACATCAGTGAGATTTGGGGTGTAGCATTATGGTAGTGCCCCCATGTGCGGTAGTTCCTCTGATTATAGATCTCTATCACAAATTTTACAATAGCATACAAACTATACAGAAGACTGTCATTTGGGGATCACATGCCTAGTTTTCTGTGATTACATATCTTAGCACTCGGTATTTTACAGTGGCGGATCTAGGGGTCCCAGGGACGTGCCCCGGGGTCAAAATTTCTTCATGTTCATGCAGTTTTTTGGAGGAAATTGGGTCAAATAGTAGGTTAGCGGCACCCTTAGGAGTTGACGCCCCCTTTGGGAACTTCTGGATCCGCCACTGTTTTACAATTACATTTACTGCATTTCTCTTTTTTATGACAAAGTATCCTTCAATTACATTCACAGTTAGTCTATCGTTGCAAATTTTTAAATTTGTACTCCTAATAAGTGGGGCATTACATACAAAGGACCAAAGTGTGTAGGAATGGTCCAGTGTGACCTACGCAAGCGGGATACCATCGTAATGCTACAGAATTTCATTGTGCGAAACCATTATTTTCTAATGTTCTCTTATGCCTTCTTCAGACAACGAATTCAGCTGTTAACTGCGACTGCTGTTCTAAAGTTTTTTAGTTTTTAATCAAGAAATTGTGAAACAACCAAATGTTTTGCAGTTATTGCTGGCTCGTTAGAGTCAGCTTAGTGGTTGAGTCGGGGGTTTGTAACATCCTGTCCCAAGAGAGAGTCCCAAGAGAGAGATGAGCCTTTGGCAGTTTTATGATAATTAGGCCTACTTTAAGTTGCAGTCATTGGTTGGAATTTGTTTACACAAGAATGATGTCAAGACTTCATTATGTCAGGTCTTTTTTGTAACATAGCAACGAGCCAGTAGGCGAATGTCAATGTCGCGATGTGATTTTTTTACTGGGCATCGTAGCAGAAGTATTTTGTGTACAATAAAAAGTTCAGGAACTTCCAGCAATGTGTCAGTTCCAATCTCCAGTTACGTGAATTAGCAGACAGAGAAGTGGCAATATGTCGGATGATTACGACGCATGCAGACCTCAAGTGCCAAGAAAATTCCAATAAATGTCTGATATGAATCAAAGCAAAGACAAAAATCAAAGAAGCTTTCAAATATTAATTCAATATATCAGTTCCGTGTAGCGAATAATAAAGTAAAGAACACGTTCGTGAGGAATGTTTTTTATCAAAGAATCGAAATCAGCAGATCTTATTCATTCCTATATGGAATGCTTTTCCCTGCCGTTATGAAATATGAGATGAACCATCAAAAGCAGACAAGCTGTGATTTTGTATCTAATAATTCATTTTACCACTATTGTAATGACAATGGTATTTATTTTGTTATCAAATGAGTATCATAATTAGATTTTTTGATATAAATTATTCATAAGACTCTAAATTCTGTATAGGAAAAACAGATGTGTTTTTAAACACAAAGAATAACAATTTTTTCTGGTGAAAATGTAGTTTTTCTTGAACAGGTCCCAACCTAACTTTACTAAATTATTTATGTATGAAGTTTGAACTAATTTAAAGGAAAATTTGGAATATTGTGAAACATAAATTTTATCTATTTAGTTCAAGCAACACAGTAATCAACATTGAAGGCGGAGTTTCACATCACACGTTCGCCCCAGTGTGCTTGAGTATCGTCACAATCTGTTCTAAGAATCTGCAGCAGCAATGTACGTGGGATGATACATGCATATGCCGTGAAATAATTTTTTTAGTGACAAGATCTTCATATATTTCAGTCATGCTGATCCTTTGTGTGATACCGAGAGTTGCCTAAGATCTTGCACGCAATAATATATTCACAGATGAAGATACCCTTAACTGACAATTACACATGCTTGGCACTGTTGTGACCTCATCCCTACAAAGAAAATTACTATATTTAGCCTAATAATTGAGACTTAATCAAAGCTTTGAGCCTAACTAACGAGTCTATTGTAACCAACTTTTTCAAAATTTTTGACCAAAAGGAATAGCCTGAATAGTCTGAATTTTATGACTAAAAAGAAAGTCCTTCTGCGGGACCGTGAGAGGTCCCGAAAATAACTATATTTAGTCGAATAATTGAGACTTAATCAAAGCTTTGACCCTAACTAACAAGTCTATTGTAACCAACTTTTTCAAAATTTTTGACCAAAAGGAATAGCCTGAATGGCCTGAATTTTATGGCTAAAAAGAAAGTCCTTCTGCGGGACCGTGAGAGGCACACCACCAGCTGCCTAGCAAGTACTCACTCTTCTGTACTGTTCTCAGGGGTGTGTCCCCAGCTGGGACTGGGGGAGTTTCCCAGTCCCAGTCGGGGTACCCTGACCAGGACTGGGGACCAGGGTACCCCCTGGCTGGGATTGGAGTACCATTCCCCCTATCTGGGACTAAGCTGGGACCAGAGATCAGGGAAAGAACCTGGGACTGGGGTACCCCCTACCTGGTAAGGAATGGGAGCAAAGGTTGGGAAGGGACCTGGGACCAGAAGGTGGGGTAAACCCCCCCTCCCCCCGTGTTAACAGACAGACGCCTGTGAAAATATAACCTCCCGTCGTACTTCGTAGCGGGCGGTAAAAACGTATGCCAACCTTTGGCATCCAAAACCGTTTGGTACATATTTTGAGGTTCTGCCATCAGTGCATACATTACTTTACTGTAATTATACACACATTGGTATCAGAAACAGTCATGATTCTTTGTTATCAATGAAATAGGTGATGTCATTACTGCTTTGGTTCTGTGGTTATACATTGAAATATCATGAGCATTATTTTACCCTAATGGAAATATGTCCTTTCTTTTTTACTATATGTCAATGTATTGTACACAAACACAGTTCGACATTCAAATAGGATAAAATGATTTCATTCTGTCCATTTGAAAATTAAGCAAGAAATTGGCTCTTGTCAAGGATGAATGATATATGTCTAAACAGGTAACCAACCACTAGAAACATACCATCTGTATCAGTAAACAGACGATTCGATAATATCGCATTACACGAATTGATTTTGTGAATAACAATCCTGCATCAAAATAAGAAATAGTCAGTCTAACCGTAACACAAAATACTTCACAACGTCATTAAAAAAGAACTTAACTTATTTGTGAATTCATATAGTTCGCCATGGCAGAATTTTACCACAACGTTTAAATGATATGCTCAAAATTATGAAGATGCCTTTTAGGTGATGTTTTCAACAAGACTTCATTAAAATATCTGGCTCGGATTTCGTAACAGAAATATTTTATTATGACTAATTATGAAGGAGCTTTGGACAAATGAATTTTCGTCCTCTTGTTTTCGTTTAGAGGAAATTGAACTGCCATATCCAGATAATCAATCACGTTGGCCTGTCAAGGTCATTTCTTTTAAATTTATAAATGTGAACAGCTGTGTAAAGTGTTCACATTGCAAACTCTTTGTCTTTTCAGTTAATACTGTCATTTGGTCGAAACGTCGATTTGGAAAAAAATATTTAGTGCTGTTAAATTTTGTCATGTGGTAAGACCTAAACTTAATGAAATACTGAATTATCTTTATTCCTGTCATCTCTGACATGTCAAAAGTAATATCAAAGGTTGTAGTATAAAATTCAAAGGTGTTGACATTTGATCCACTAAAATATGAAAATCCTTAAAACACACGAATTTTCTTAATTTGAAACATTTCAAACAAAGAAGTTTTTTTAATTAAATGTCTTGAAAAGGAAACGACATTTTCAGAATCGTTGAGGTAAAGCCAATCGGGTTTTTTTCTGCTTTGGTTTTGAAATTAGGTAGATTCATCTGACAATTAAATTGGACAAGTGTTTCATGGACAGTGGAATGTACTATCTGTGAGTAGTAATTTATTCACATATGGCTTATTCAACCACCTAAGGATAGTGTAAATTCATTTCTCACTGTCCATGCAGAGTACTCATAAATATTTCACTGTCCATGTACAGTGTAACATCACATTTTAACCAGGGGTGAATAGTGAATTTATCTATGGATAGTGCAAATGAACATTTTACCTATCGATGGACAGTCAATTCCACTATCCATGTGCAATTAGATGATTTAGTCTGATTCATCTGATTTAGCAAGATCCAAAACCAAAAATAAAGAAACACGAATGTAAGTGGGTGTCAATTTTAAAGTCATGCATGGTACCGTTGTCTGCAGATTTCATTAAATACGCGTTTTACAAGAAAGCATTTCTCTTTCTTCATCATAATCAATCACTCCTGACGGTCGCAGGAAACGTGGCCACTTACAGAATGTCAACTGATCACCGTCTGGACGTCAAATAATTATTACTGAGCACATTAGAAAATATAAAAATAACTGATATCGGATTTCTGCTGTTCAGAGATATATTGAACTTTTAAACAAATAAAATGAAATGGTTGATATTTGAATTGAGCAGCTCCCTCACCAACACCAAAAACATGCACTGAGAAAAGTCTACTGATACCACTTTTACGGCATGTATTCACTCTGACTAAGCCTCGTCAAAACTGTTAGCAATTTTGAATTTTTGAAAATTGTAAAGTATGCATGCAAAATCAAACAATAAAGTCCTCCTGCATGACCGCAAGTGGCGTACCGGTCGCGGCGTAACATCACTCGCTCTCCTGTCTGGGGATACCTCTGTCCTGTCTGGGGGTATGCCTGTCCTAGTTGGGGTACCCCCACCCCAGCAGGACCAGTCACAGGACTTCGGACAGGACCAGTCACAGGACTAGGGGGTACCCCCCGCCCCACCCAGAAAGGACCCTCCTTCCCCGCTCCCCTATGAACAGATAATTAAACTGAAGGTATTGCCTTTCCTCGTACTGGTGAAGCAAAGTTCATCTTCCCTAGAACTTATCCGAGCAAACCATCGCATACAGCCTTGTCCTTGCAGCAATCGTTTTTTTTTTCACACGAACTGAAGATCCTCTCATCACAAAAGTAAGCAAACGATCCTTTAACAGTAAGGATTATTGCTTACTTTTATTTGCAGATATCAAAGAACAATTTATCCCGATAATCAAACTTGCGCTACGAATTTTCCTAAATCCTTCTTATCAATTATCTACAGCACCAATCTTACCGTTTTCAAATTTGTTTCCTCATTTTGAAAAAAACTAACGAACGATTTTGGGTATAAATATAAAAGAAATCGGAGATAGTGTTATAAAATTCGTTGTATCTTCACATTTGATACAATGTAAATGAAGGTGACGGATGAGGCAAGTGCCAAGGTTTCTTCCGTTCAATGTGCGATGATTTTTGACACTGCCAAAAGGGACGGAAAATAATTTTCATTGGACAAACCAAATCTTCTTGAAACCTTTCATACAGGTTTCTGCACGTGATAAAATGGCCACACATGTTTCAGTAAATGTTGTGACAAACTATAGAATTATTGGGATGGCATACTATTTTTACATTTGGACACTTAAGTTATTACTTAAGCCACCTCAGGACTATAGAGACATAGAGTGCTCAGAGCATTGTAAAAATGTGGCTCCAAACACAGCTGCTGGTACTTTCCAACAACTTTTGCAAGCGCCTGGTATTTTGAGGAGATCCGGTAATATCAACAAGTAAATAAAATTGACCTAAATGGCTAATGAGATCTAATTACTATTTTAAATCGATTTACCCACATAATATGAAAACTTTCAGACTCAAAGTGGAAGAATTTGATCCCTGGCAGCTCCTTAAGTAAATATTTTATTATTTTTACATTAGACCAATAGTCCAAGTGTAGCTTGACCTCCTATATCAGTTTTTCACCGCACATGTTTTATCTTCATCTATGATACTTTGAAACTAGACTCCTAATGATGAAAAAGTAAGAAATCTGAGCCTAACATTAATTTCAGAATGGAACTGTTGGTCATAAAAATTTTAATATAACTCTTGGCATTCTGTCATGTTCTCTACAAATCATAGATTTACATTGAATCCCTATCATTGACAAAATACTCTAAAAAGAGCTGTCCTAAAAGGCTAGTAAAATTCCCCAATCTCTATGGTATAAGGTGGTCTAAATGTAAAGTTAAACCACCTAAAAAGTATGAATCTGTCATGATGCCAAACTTTTACATATTCCTTCATCATGAAAGGAAAAAAATGTTCTTGAGTGTAGTAGCTAATCCTCCATACTTTACTATTTGTACAATAGTTTAAAGCAAAACATTTTTCAATGATATAATTCCAAGCACTGGAATGCTTCTCACTTTTCATATCAATTTGAGTGCCATATATTGAAAATAATACATGAACCCTTTTTTTACATATTCACCTGTTTGACAAACCTTTTGCCTTGTCACTATCAAAAATATTCTCCAGAGTTATTCTTCTATGATTTTGGCATGAAACTGTTTCAATTGATATTCTTAATATCACAAAAATGCCTGTAGATATTATAGAAATGTTGATAGGTATTTTGCCACACCAAGTGAGGCTAGAAAATGTTAGGCTAAAATAATGAAAACCAAAGAAAGACCACGATGGATAAAGTGTGGCTAAATTCTGTAGACAAAATATTAAATGCCAAAAAGTCTGGGGTATTAGAGGGAGGGATCATGTCTACCTTGCCCCCTTCCCCAGACCTGCTGCTGGATATGTCTCAAAAGAAAATAATTTTAATCTTTGGCTTTTCGATGCTATGTAATTATACAGCCAGTGTCAAATATGCTTGAAACCATCAGAACCATCTCAATTATTCGGTAAATTCTTAACCTGCTTCCAGATGTAGGAGACTGAGAACTATTGGCTACCAATCCTAATTTCTTTTGTTTTTTAGTTCAATTTATCACAACAAAATTTTAACTATCAGTAACTATAAGAACTTTACTACCACAAATATTTCTACTTTTTACGGTAAGTAAAGAAAAATAAAGAAAATATCAAGGAGTGAAGAATTTCACTTTGGTGACTCCTTAATCTTCTGTGGCACCAAGTGGAGTCACATTGGAGAAGGGGCCACATTGGTAACCAGCCTGGTACCCCACACTATCTGTTACCCCATCCATAATCTGGTACCCCATTCACAGTCTGGTATCCCACCTACTATCTGGTACCCCATCCATTATCTGACACCCCATCCATGTCTGGAACTCCATTTCTGTTTGATACCCCACCCATGTCTGGTACCCCATCTACTATCTGGTATCCCATTAATTATCTGGTATCCCATCCATGTCTGGTATCCCATCCCTGTCTGGTACCCCCATTACTGTCTGGTACCCCACCCATGTCTGGTACCCCATCCAAGATATGGGGTAGTCCCCTGGGCAGGACCTCTGGCCCCCAATCTAGCCCCTGCTCCTGTCTGCCCCCAATCTGGCCCCCACCCCCTACCCCCAATCTGGCCCCTGCTCCAATCTGGCCAGATCCCACTCCCAGTTGGAATGTTTGTCTCAATGTTCATTTCAATCTCACCTCGAGTGGGTTCAATCTCACCTTGCATGCTCCCCTCCATGTGAAAATATTATTAGCCCATTATCACCCATTCCCAGTAACGGCTGCCATCAAAAATGGCCGACAAGATAAGCTGATCAGGAATGGTCAATAAAGGTCCCCTCCACCTAAAATGAAATTTTGAGTTTTCTGAGTTTTTCTTGCTTTCCGAGGTTTCATTCTCACCTTGTGTGGGTTCAATCTCACCTTGCGTGCACCACGTGAAAATAATATCTTTCATCTTGCATCAAAAAATTTCCAAAATAGTCGTGCAGCAACCCCGTTTCCATCATAAGGTAACTCTCTAAGAGTCGCCAATTATTATTTGTCTCAGTTCTATCCATTACTTTTATCACCGAACAATCACGGAACGTGTCATCACTAACAATGTATTGGAATACTGGCTACCCTGGAAGCTGAACCCGGTGCAAAGGTTTCAGTCGACCCCCTCCCCCACCCTACGTTTTCAATCGCCCTACCCCCCCCCCCGCCCCCAGGGGTGATTGAAATCAAATTTTTGTTTTCAGTTGCCCCCTATTGATTTCAGTTACCCATCCCTAATTTATCAGTATTGTGATACATCATACACAATGTAGCAGATGAACCACAGAACCTGTAGAAAAGTTGATTGTAACTGTCAGCACCTGTAAAAAAAGCTGACTGTAACTGTCAGTGCCTGTGAAAAAAGTCAACTGTAACTGTCAGCACTTGTAAAATTTTTGGAAAAAATTTACTGTAAGTGTCAGTGTCTGTACAATTTTACAGGTGCTGACACTTACAGTCGACTTATTTTACAGGCACTAACAGTTACAGTAGACTTTTTTTACAGGTGCTGACAGTTACAGTCAACTTTTTTACAGGCACTGTGGTTCATCTGCTACATTGTGTACAATGTATCACAATACTGATAAATTAGGGGTGGGTTACTAAAATCAATAGGGGGGCAACTGAAAACTGAAAATCTGTTTTCAGTCACCCCAGGCAGCCTTTCTGAAAACGTTTCACTGGGACCATATGTACAGTAATCCAGTATAATCCCACTGAGCTAGCTAGATACCATACAAGTGTCCTGATTGACTGGAATGAAAGTTGAAACACTTTCAACCAATTTTGTGACTGCTGATCAGTAGCAGATCCAGGATTGGGTCGGGGGGGCCAAAAATTTTTTCCTGAAATTTTGCCGACGTAGTGTTATGGCTTGAGTCAATATAATGTAGAAGAAGTATGCACATAAGAAGACAAAATATGAAATGAAATGATGATCAGAGTTGGGCTAGAAGAGTGAAAGAAATATGATATTCATGCCGAGCAAAGCGAGGCTGGAAATTATTTTGGAAAAATATAAAAATCACAGCCAAGAGGTGCATAAGAGATAGTCCTTATCTGGGACAGAGGGGGGGAGTGGCATGGCCCCCTTGGCGCCCCCTGGATCCGCTACTGCGTACCCACCAGCATCAAAACTTGTGATCTCTAAATTGATTTTCCGGACTTCCAATTAATTTGTACCCACAATTGCACATCCAGTCATTCGCCCATGTCTGGGTTCTCATTGACGAAATCTTGGATCTGCATCTTAGAAGTGTTTATACACGAATTTCTTACTAAATGCTCAAAAAGACTATGAAAATTATATGTTTTGCTTACAGTGTTAGTTCTTGTTCAATGTTAATAAACCAAGTTCCAGGTACCGCATAAAAAAGGACAAAAATGGGAAATACATCCTACAACAACAACCAATAGGAAGCCTTTCTGAGTGATATTTCAGCCAATGTCAGAACAGACAGACAAAACGTGTTGTGTGTCAATGGCATTGTGTTTACTATGGATTCTTGGAAGCGAAATGCATCCGCGATGATTCATACATTTAAACTTCAGAAACACTGCCTTCCTCGTTATTTCTAACAGATCTAGGATAGTGAAACATTCAAATTTAAGTAACTGAGTCTATCTTCTATTGAAAGTATTTTTGTAGTTAAATTGCCCAAAATGGATGTACGAAGCAACCTGTGGATCAGTCTACTTGTGTTTGGTCTGATTTGTGATGGATTCATCGAAGCAACAAAGCAAATCCGAGGCAATATTGAAGAAACCCGAGGCAATTTTGACTCCAGGTAAGTGAAAATGGAAATTTAGTAATAATGTTATGTTAAAATGTTTCTTTTCTCTCGTCTGTACATTTTTCACGGATAACAATTTAACACATTTTAAGTAATTCTAGTTTTTCACGACACGCATTTCTGACAGGTCTGTCAGATCTGACAGGTCTAAAAGTGGACATCTACACTTGTTGTATGTGTTAAATAACCCCCACCATGAAATTTTGAATTGCGATAATTCTTAAAAATGGCATTTTATTTCTGTCAGATCTGTCAAGTCTGCTATCGTGAAAAACCCGAATATTTAGGTTCAAATTAGATTAATTATATTTGTTTTGGAAAATTGAACAGTCACCTGATGGGCCCAAGATGTTGAAAATGTGTGACACAAATAGCATCATCAAACTATTTTCATATACCATGTATCAGATACTGCATTATTTCATTTCAGCTTACTGTCCAATAGTTTACATCGGAGAAAAAGAACCGTGGCGGGAGGTACGTGTGCAGAATTTAGAATGAAATACAAAAGTTCACGCAACAAAAAAACCTGTTTCAATGGGAGTTTGACATATGAGCTGTGTGTCTCCTCAACAAACAAAACAACCTAGTTTTTTTTCAAAATGGGGAGGTTTTCATCCACATTGGATAAATTAGACGGATTAGACAGATGTAGTGGTGCATGAAATAGGTGCTTATTAAAGTTCCTCACAAGCACAGTTGACTCTGTGGTGTAATGGTTAAAGCAGTTGGAATATAAGCAGGAGATCCTGGA
>JBCAUG010007927.1:0-11266 GCA_038406175.1 Haplosyllis leylae
AAGCTGTCTTGAGTCCAAATTTGACAAAAAAATTCCAACTGGAAGTGTACCAAATTGCCGATTCGAAGTTGCCATGCACTATGCTATAAGGTGGTTTAAGTGTAAACTTAAACCACCTAAAAACAAGTCCAGCCATTCACATATTTTCTAGTAAGGTGCAGAAGGTAGGTAATTTTTTAATTTGTGGATATTTTTATTGAAAATGCATCTTCTGCTTTGTAGATCTCTGAACACCAACCCTTTCAGAATAATTACTGCTGGCTCGTTAGAGTCAGCATAGTGATTGAGATGAGAGGGAAGGAGATTTTTTGGGAGTATGCCTTGGCACTTTTAGTAGACCTCCTTTAAGTTGCTGTCATTGCTAGGAATTTGTTAACATAGAATGCTGCCATGACGTCACGTGCCAGCGATTGCGAAAGTTCATTAAGTACAACCAGCTATTTTGGGAAGAAACTTGGTCCAAGCAATTTGTGTTGCAGAATTTTTAAAGTTACCTGAAACTCTGAGGTCTTCCGGCGAATATGTCTGTTCGTGTCAACAACACTTCTTTGATCAGATCGTAGCTGCTCACCTAACAAAAGTTTATGTAAAGAAATTTGAACAAGGAATTTGGTAGAAAACTCAATTCTCTGATACAAAGACTATACAATATATGTTTTTTCTTTCCGGATAACCCTCATTTGCATGTGTATAGGAACGGTTACCCTTCTGAAGACACGGTTGGAATCTCATTGCTGTGACTTTCGAAAAAGAAAGAGTCAAATTAAACTAAATCTCCCAACTAATTTATTTACCAAACACTAGTTTTGAATTGAAGAAGTCAAATTGAACTAATTCTCCTGAATAATTTATTTACCAAAGACTGATTTTGAATTTGGGGAATCCCCTAATTTTTCAGTTTGGTATCTGTAACTTCAATTACGTCCACGAAGAACTGTGACAAATAACACCCTAACACTGGTCTGTGGATAAAATATGAACAAGTATTACTAAGTTTGAGGAAATGTTCCCTTAAAAGGAGAGGATATTCTGCATTCATTTTTTGGCGATGCAAAAGCTCGCATCACAAAAAAAAAATCTTTAATATTTTGGGGGAATCTCATTCAAAGACTAACTGAGGCTATTACTACATATCTACATGTCTCACTCATGCAGATATCAAAATCGAAATTACGTTGACTTGTTCTGAACGTACTGTACTGCAAACATAATTTTCTCGACTTTTTCAGTGCTAAAACTTTATTAAAAAAAATTTACATTCTTAAAATGATTGAAACGACGTGCGTCAGGAACTTGCCACCACAACATGTTGTCCAGGAAGTGTAAATGAGTAGATGTCTCCGTACTGATCCTTCCATTCTTGTAAAGTTTGTCGCACTTGAAGAGGGTCCAGTTTGTTGACGACACCCAGAAACGGTAGTCCGGTGGGTCCAGGAGGAAGCCTGAAAGGAAACAACAAGTACCAGTTACCTAATTGATCTTTTAAACTTAAGTGTTATAATTTGTTAAAGCCCATTAGAATTGTTCTTGCCATCTGAAGAAAAGTTTGACTTGAATTGAAACTGTTCCGATCTTTGTAACACACATGAAACTTTACTGTACAATTTACCTAAAATTTAATTCCAATTAACAAGCTTATCTTTCTAAATTGTAGCAAGTTTTCACATGTTAAACAGTAATAGATGTAAAATGAATGTACAGATTGCTGCAAAATATTTCGACTGCAATTCCTGTGTCATTCGAGTTTTTTACGATAAAGAAATCTGACGCATTTCTGTCAGATTATCTGACAGATCTAAAGTTACACAGAACAAAATAAATTTTGTCAAAAATGGCCCCAAGTGTGGTTTGAACCCACATACTCCTGATCATCACTCTAATACTCTACCAACTGAGCTGGGCAGGAATCTGTTGGGCAGAAGTTGTTTCTTCTTACCACTTCACATGTTGGACTTTGTTCATTTCTAGAACCAAAAGAGCATGACTTTATAAAGGCCTTAATGATTCACACAGACAACCAAATAGTGACTAAGATCAGTTGGCAGAATATTAGAGTGAATACTCTCAGGTCCTACTGGAGTGAGGGGAGGGCACCCTCTGTCCTGTCCAGGGAGGAGGGGGTGTGTGAGGGGTCCCCAATCCTTTCCTGGTCCTTTCTGGGGGTACCCCATGTCCTATCCAGGAGGTACTCCTCCCCCCCTCCCCAGACAGGACCAGGACAGTACAGGATCGAGAACCTCCACCCCCTTCCCCATGGACAGGACCAGGGCCTCCTGGACAGGACCAGATCAGGACAGGACCAAGAACCCCACTGCCTTTTACCCCTGGACAGGACCAGGACATGACAGGACATGACTCCCCCCTGTCGACAGACAAACAAGTTGAAAACATGACCTTTCCGTCTTATAAAGTACACCGGCAGTAATTAGCTTAGTGTGAAAGTTTTGACGACTTGTAGATAAATTATTAGGCATCAGATACAGAAAAAGATCTAAATCTTACCTTGCAATGGTATAAAAGTATTTTCCTAATTTGTATGCGAGGTATAAGATGACGCCGAGACAACAAGAAGCAACGAAGTCGTAAATTAGTCCTAACATCTTATGTTATTTCTTTTTTATGTGCAAATAAAAGAGAATTACTCACGGAACATGATTACAAAAGTATCTGTGCAATCGTAAGTTACTAGCATAGCAGTACAAATAAAATTAAAAAGTCTATGCTCTGTCGAGGTCGGCAATCCAATATTTACATGTTCCATTAACAATACGCCTTTTGCAACGCTTCGTTGCCCGAGCATAACAAGATAACTGGGTCAGTAGACTCCGTGGTATCAATAAACTTAATCTCTCCCTGACCTAACCTAATTTGGAAATCAAATCTGTTCACAGTCGAGCTGAAAGTGTTTTGATAGCGCATGTTTTTTGTTTAGTAATTGACATGGTTTTTCGGGAACTTAGTTGAGGAAAAGAGAGTGTTGGAAAATTAATATTATTAACAATAATTTATGTTTTGAAAGGATTTACTTGTGACATAACAATAAAAATGAGAAATGACAGATTTTCGTACGAAGAACACTTTTAATTACCAACACATAAATACCATGAATTTCAACTTTTAACACAAAGTTGCCAGAATAATGTTGCTGATGAAAAATTCCAGTGTTAATTGCATGCTAATTTGATTTCTTTATGTTTTGAATTAGCCGGTGTACCGTGAAAAGGTACCCTCACTAAAAAGGGAGGGGGGTCGTTATAGCACTACCTCCACCCCTTAAACCTTAGGGGCAGAGGTCCTTGTCAGGACTCAAGTGTTAAGGAGAGTGGGTAAGGCCCTTACCCCTCAAAGCTCGAGGCTAGGGTAGGTTTGTAACGCTAAAAATGTACTGGAGTCAGGATATAATGGGGGCCGTTTCAGCACGTTACACTGGGGTGTTTCCCTTGCCGACCTTTAGTTTTAAAACCCCCAAAATTACACATTTTTAGGTTCTGTTTATTTTTCCCTAAGTTTTTACTTCAATAGTTCATAATGCATGCTAAAACATTTCCTGTCTCGTTTAGTTTGACGTAGAATTTCTTTACTAAATTCGGAATTGGTCTTGGTTTCACATATTTTGGGTTACTAAGGTACATCTAAGTCTCAAGTTATTTCAGTTTATATTTTTTCATTATTTTCATTTTCAAAATTACTAAAAATAGTATTCAACAGAATCTATAGATTTTATAAAATAGTATTTTCCGTCGTTTTCATTTTTAAAATTGCTCTAAATAGTATTCTTCAACTTCTATAGACTCTGTAGATTCTATAGATTTCTCAATTCGGAAAAACTCGCACAATGCCAATATTTCCAATTTGTCCAACAGTTTGTGATAAACAATTAGTATTTTCTTGTTTGCGATGGTGTGTCACATTCCATGAGGGTTACAAAAAGCTAATCTTTTTCATCAGAAAAGGACCAATTTTTGAACTTGGTGAAATGACAGTGACACAGTTTGTGTTCACATTAATAGTGCAATTACAGTAATAATTACTTAGCCATTTCAATTGCAACAGTCCAGTAATATTCTAGTTTTTGGAAAATTTAAAATTGCCAGAATCTGCCCGGATTTTTTAAATTTGTTACCCTCGCCACGGTGGAACGTCTCATGACTATGGAGTCTTCCTGAATTCCTCCATGATGTGTGAAAATGTTAATTTTTACGTTATCTCTTTTCCACTGAAGTGAATTATGTAAAACCAAGAGGTCAAAATAAATTTTATTGTTATAATTTATGGCTTGTTTACACGTAGCGTTTGCATGTGCGTCTGCGTCAAGTTTTCTATTGAGTCAATGGTGACGCAAACGCACACGCAGAGAATGACTCAATACAAAACTTGACGCAGACGTTGATGCAGGCACACACGCAAACGCTACGTGTAAACAGAGCTTTATGACAAAAATAAAAGGAGACATCGCACATCTCCCCCAATTCACCAACGTTTTTTTTTTTCAGAAACGGTTTCTAATTTTGGAACGGTTTTTCTAATTCGCGATACAATTGTCCGCGTTATTAGTTAGAAACAAGAAAGTCCTCCTGCGTGAACGCAAGAGGCATACCGCCCGCCACGTAGTAAGTGCTCACTCTGTTGTCCTATCCCGGAGTGGGAGGGTGGGGGGTATCCCATCCTAGCCGGGGGGGTGGTTACCCCAGCCGGGGGGTACCCCAGTTGGGGGGGTAACCCCAGCCGGAGGGATGGGTACCCCCCCAGCTGGACCTGGCTTGGGTACCCCGGCTGGACCTGGCTTGGGTACCCCCCAGCTGGACCTCGCAGGGGTACCCCCCCCCCCCGGCTGCACCTTGCTCGGGTACGCCCCCCCCTGTTAACAGACAGACAATTGTGAAAACATAACCTTCTCTCATACTACGTACGCGGTCGGTAATCATCTTCTCATTAAGTAATTATCGTTGATTACATTGGTCGTGATGGTGTTTACATGTTGTTTGTTTGTTCATTTATTATTGTGGTTACTCATTCCACGCTTTCAAAATTTTAGTTTGCTACTTTTAGTTTGCTATGAGCAATAAAAAATGAGGTTCCAGAACAAGATCGTTGTCGGTAAGGAATCTTATTTTTTTCTGTTTCTTCGATTTATTTCGCAGTATTTATTACATTAATCGGTGCGGGTTTTTCATATCAATTTCCAGGTAAACATCAATCACATAAATTTCTCTTCTAAATTGGGTATCTTTGTTTCAAACAAAAACAAAAAGTCGTCAACTACTCCTGTGCTTTTCAGTGTTGCTGTTGACGATGGCCGTCATTGCTTACGTACCATGTGTTCTCGCTGAGGAGTATGAACCGTATTACCTTAACGGAGTTGGACTCAAAGAAATCCCCACCAATCACATCCCTGATAAAACTACGGAGGTGGATCTCCATGACAACCAAATCTCTGAAATCAAAACAGCGGCTTTCTCTCATCTGGCCATCTGCACCATCCTGATCCTGAGCGACAACCGGATATCCGGTATACAGCCAGATGCGTTTGTCGGCTTGGAGAGTCTAGTGATATTGAGACTGGATGACAATGCTTTGACGGAAGTCCTAGACGACATGTTCCACGGCTTACCTGCGCTGGAGAAACTCCATTTGTTCAACAATAAAATCAGTTACATTGAACCTGGTGCATTCAGAAGTCTGTCTCACCTGGCGTATCTGGATCTGGATGAGAATGAATTGACGGACATTACGGATGATATGTGGGAGGGACTCGATGATTTGGAGTTCCTACTTGTAGGTGAAAATCACTTAACGTCTCTATCACCTGGTGTATTCAAAACGTTAAGAAACTTAAAGTTCTTGCATTTGAAACGAAACGGGTTAACGGAGATCCAAGGGGGCATTTGGGAAGGACTGGACTCTCTGGAAGAACTCGAACTCGGTTTTAACGACATTGAGATTATCCATCCATCCGGTTTGTCGAACCTGCACAACTTGAAGAAACTGTCACTAGAATACAATAGCCTAGCAACCATAACCTCGAACGTGTTTAACCCAGGGGATTACCCATTGGGACACCCGGATCATCTGGAACTCTGGATCAGTGAAAATCCTCTGGAATGCGACGGTAGAATGTGCTGGATGAAAGATGAGTGGATCACGTGGCACAATGGACACACTCCGGTGTGCCAGAACCATCCAGATTTACCCTGGAATAAGATCAGTCTGGAATGCTCTGTGACGGAAAGCAACGTTTAACGAATTGTTAGAGCCCATTTACATCCAGCGATAGCGATGCATCTGCGACGTCGCTGCAACATCGCTCTGAATGGGTTGCAAAGCCATTTCCAAGTGACAGAAAAATTTGGCACTAGCATTGATGCTGACGCTTGGTTTAACAGTACAGGATAGAATTCATACATTTGATTTGGGAGCTATCTCGCAGCAGCATCGCAAACGCGGGATGTAAACGGACCCTTAGTTGTAAAAATAGTTCTGGCGTATTCGATTTTTCTTTTATTTGTTTTTACCGGAGTTGGATCTCCAACTGTGCCACATTGCTGAATTTATTTTGCTCTTCCCTTCCACAGGTCACATTCAGATGGATTTCATAAGCCTATATTGACAGCGTTGCCAACTTTGTAAAAATCAGGGACAACTCGACTGTTGGTGCCTGTTATATAATACAGTGTAATTCTGTTTCTATTCAAGCAAATTTATTACAGAATAAACGAAAACAAATAAAACATCAAAACAGTATCATAGGTACAAATCTCAAACTACTTCTAAATACAGTATGGTAGAATTTTAGTTTGATCGGAGTTAGGGCCCGTTCACACTGTGCAGTTAGTGATTTGCTTTTGTTCACAGTGGGTTTTATTGTAGCTGGTAATGTTGTCGCAGTTGCATAGTGTGAGCATTTCCTTTGAGTCTTGTGCAACCCATTTGTTGTGATAAGAGGAATCACAGTCGCAATCAGAAAGAAAGGCACAGTGTGAATGAGCCATAACTGACAATTCCTTATCCGAGAGATTAGACGGCTGGTTTCTCTTTTTTCAACCACGTCTGCAACATATTAACATATTAAGGCGGTAACCTACTGGTACACAGCATAGTCAAGGTGGATGAGAGAGCGCATTTTCCATTTGTTGTGCTTGCGCTAAGGGCTCGTTCACACTGTTTGATTTTTTCTCATTGCAACTACGATTCTTTTTGCTTGTGATGGGCTACATAGGAGTTTGTGGTGTTGTCACAGTCACATGGTGTGAACATTTCCATTGAGTCTGTATGACTCATTTGTGGCCATAAGAAGAATGACAGTCGCAGTTAGAAAAAAATCGCACAGGTTGAACGAGCCCTAAGAAGTGGGTGGAGCATTCTATTAGATTTTGCAAGAAAGTTTGCCATCCAATTTCGGCCATTCACATCACACGGATAGTCTCCTTTGCGGAAACTAAAAATGTCTGATGGTTATTTCTATGGGTTAGTTAGTCTGTTTCCAGTTCATCATCAAACGGAAACTTCCGGGTTGTTTATGTGGTATTTACCATTTTAATCTCAGCAAGTTCTTCTTTTCATTAGTTGTTGAGTGCCTTGGCTTGATGAGTACCCGCCAATCTTTCCGGTTCCAGTGGCGGACCTGGGCCGCAAAAGGACGCCCCCACTCTGGGTTAAAATGTCTTCATTTTCATGCAGGTTTTAGAAAAAAAAACGTAAGGGGAAAGTTTGTAGATTACAGTTTACTGTATTGGTCAATGACATAGGTTTTGAAAAATTAATGGGACTTCATGAATGTAGCAGATCTATCCCAATACAATTGAGTTATTATGCAGAAAAAGAAAACCAGATGCCATCAGCTTATGGTCATTTTCCATAATGTCCCACGGTGAACAGAATTCTCCAATCGATGGCCAAATAGTATGTTGGCGTCCCCATGGGTCGGCAACCCCTCTGGGATATCCTGGACCTGTCACTGCACACCACTGCTGCAAAGCATTGGCAACTGTCTCAGAAATTATTTCTTGTCCCTTCCATTCCCGTGCTGGATCCACTACTGATTTGTTGCCTTGTCTTAAAGAATTAATGTTATTTCGAATGACATATGGTCGCTGGTTCTATTTGAATGCAGTCAATATTTCATGGTTTTCTTCATAGTTCAGAAACAGTCAAAATTCCACTACTTCACAATAGCGAACAGATCACCATCTCTGTGAACTCTAATCTTAATAGTATTGTTGCCATGGAGAGGATGGTTGTCCCAAAATTTCGTGCCTGTGCTTTTATCAGTGATGGTTATGTAAAGTGTTTCCTTTGTCTTACTTTTAAAAACGAGGCTTGACTTTGACTTCACGACTGAGCAAGCACTTTTGACTTCCATTGTCCCGTAGGTAGTCTTTTCCGTCCGTTCTGCTTTGATGCCGATTTCCACTCCCAACGCACCAACGTTAAATCCAGCGCTGGAACCACCGTCCCGTTCCATCACCAAGGGTGTGACAACGCTGACGTCAACGTCGTAACCTGTTTCATTGTCAAATTCCTGCCAACAGACACCCAAGCAGAACCAGCAGCAAAATTTACACATCTTGGGAATGTGCGAATGTCACGAATGACAAGCAAGTTAACCTACAAATTCAGGAAAAAGAATATTATTGGTGGCTCGTTAGAGTCACTTTAATGGTTACTTCGAGGGACTCATAACATCTTGTCCAGGGGGCTCTTAACACCCAAGCCTTTGGCAGTTTAATGATAAGTAGTCCTAAGCTGCATTTATTGGTTGGAATTTGTTCACAAAGAATGCTGCCAAGTCGTCATTTTATGGTTTATTATTATTATTATCAGAAAATGTAATGGTTAGTTAACCATTAAGTTCTTAATGTCTCTCAAGATGTCTCTCAAGAAGATACATCACAGAAAAAAATTTAAATCAATTAAGATGAAAAAACTTATACCTTCTTTATACCGAAAAAGTGGTTGGTGATATAAATTACAACAAGCAGTCTCTTTCTTTTGGCAAATTACTGGTTACGAGTTCACAATGCATACTTAAAGTTAGAATAGCCAAAGTCTATAAACGTTTTATTCCAAACGGTTGCTTAACCGAGATGCAACCGTAGGTTCTTTCTGAATTACCTGTTTGCATAAAAATCTGACTACGTACCTGTTGCTTTAAAGCGTTCTTTTGGAGAAAAAACACAAAAAATCGGAATATGAATTTGTCCACCGCTGCCCAGCCTTAAATTATATCTATTACATAACTCCACCTGAGATGTAAACACATAAAACAACGCGGAAGGAAAGTTACATTTCCAAAATAAGCATTTCATTTGCAAAAATAAGCTTGACGGAAAAACCAGACAGTGTATTTGTCGATGGTTCGAGGTCTGGCAAACTAATTCGTAACAGTCTAACAAAAAAGTATCTGATGGTTATTTGAGTGGTTAAGTCTTTCTGTCTGTATACTGCACACAACCAGATGCTGGTCATAGTTAAAATGGAATGTGCACACAAATTCAAAATTGTAGGAATGTGGACTGAATCACAAATATTCTTTACTCTGTCAACTCTCCAACACCATCCCGCCCCATCCCTACCAGAATCTGCGTGAGACCGATAGTTGGTGTAGTAGGGGTAGGTATTGTGATGTAATAACCGACTCTCATTGCACGTGGGTATTGTGATGGTTAGGCATCGTGCAGATATGCTGTTCTATAAAGACAGATTATTTTCCGCAATACCTCTCTCTATCTCTCATTCGAGGTTTTCACAATCTCTCCCCAATACAGGAATGACAAAATTGCCAACTTTGTTTTAGCTCTGCCGTCAAAAACTAACAAGTCTAATAAAATCTAAAACATTGATAATCCTCTTGTAACCCTTTGATATAAAATTTCACATTTACTAATATCACTTGGTGAAAATAAAGAAGAAAAATTTATGGGAATACAAAGTTGGCAATGATGCAACCATTGCCAACTTTTTGTGTTTGTGAGGAACTCGATTAATGACCCGACTCGAATAGATCAACTGAGAATTCAAATATTTAAAATAAAGGTCTGTTCACACCAAATGACCCAGTCATTACCAGCAATGAATGAAAACGCGAAAAATATGATTGGCGCAACCTGATTTTAAAATTTAATTGTGATGGATTTACTTTAAATGTACTGTGGAAGTTGTTGGCCTCATGGAAAACTACTTGTGTGTATGATTATTACTTTCTACTTCAAATACTTTACACTTTCTTGATAAATATGCATTATTCTTTTTAAGATAACACACAAAAGGGTGTACCCACACAGAGAGAAAGCAAAAGCAAAATAATGGAACTGAATTTTTATTCATACAGCAAGCACCATAAAGGCTGACCCCTCCTTTGTAGTGATTTTCCAAAACAAATAATAGTGCCCTCAACAGTAAACCCATCGCAAATACACAATGTTCTAAAACTAATTTTTTTCGTTCATTGCTGGTAATGCATCGTCATGGTACGAATTGCTACGTTTGACAGGCAAAGTCGGTAAACAGCCCATTACACCTGTGAAAAGTTCAAAGGTGCTGCCAGCAGAGGCGGATCTATGGATCTCCTGTCACGGTATGTTCCAGACCTTCGTGTAGCCTGTGAAATAATCGAGTTTTCCTATATTTCCTAATTTTCTGCCAACATTGACATTCAATGACTGCAACCCATTGTATGTCAATGCTGCCAGGATTCTGCCCTGATTTGGCAGAAAATTAGGAAATATAGGAAAACTCGAATATCTATTACAGAAAACTTATGTGTTTGTATTTTAGACATAATACGACGTGTAATTAATGGAGAATATGGCTTGTTCACATACACAAAGATGGGTACTAGTTTGGGGGCCTCTCCAGGGGGATTTCCCCTGAATTGATCTGTGGCTACAGTTATACTGTGTAGAAAGTTCACACTGCACACAAAAGGGGGCCAGATCCCCGTCGCTAAATGGATAATGTAGCCATTACGGGGACAGGGCCCCCCTCCCCGTGAGAGGACCCTGTACCCATCTCTGTGCATGTAAATAAGCCATTATACAAAGGCATATACGCCTTCTGTATTGATCATAATGTTAACTGTGGAGTATGTAAGTGTATTTGTGAACATAGTTGAAATAAAGAGTTTTGATAAGAAAAAATAATGTTTTGAGTAAAGCATATCAATTGTAACAGGTTGAGATTTATCTCTTGCTCAAAGTTTGAGGAGAGGAGTGAAACCGCAACTGTATTTGGCTTCCGTTGGCCAAAAGAGCGTCATTCCGTGTCTCAA
>JBCAUG010007938.1:0-11266 GCA_038406175.1 Haplosyllis leylae
GATTGCAATTTTTTAAGTGAGTTAAATGACTCATTAAAATGTTTTATTAATTTACAAAATGCCTCGCCTAACGGCTCATCATTTTCTAAATTAATAAAACATTATAACTCGTCATTTAACTATCACAGAATTTATTTTGCGAAGTATTTGGAGATAGAGTCTAGAAGGTTGACTCTTGTCATTTGTAGAATTTCGCGTAAATTGTGCATTGTTGGAAAGATCGAATCATCTGTATGTACTTCCACTTTTTGTAAACTTCCTGGATTGTCACTAGTATCCATTTAGTAAAAAAGATTAACTTCAACCAGCCTGTTGAGTGGTGCTGCAGGTGTCCTTATGGGGATTTATCTGTGTCGGGTCTGTTTGGATCGACTACTTGTTGCTGATAACGGATATTACAGTCATACAATGATTTGTTGCTTATTGAAGTAAGTTCTTGCTTAGCAACGAACAAGTCCACGTTCGGTTTGTATTTAGGAAATTTATATTCTTCTTGTAGGTAGTTACTCCATTTTTTTCAACATGATCCACATATTCGTTCTTAATTTACTTCCTTAATTGGAGGTTTGCTTTGTATTTTGATATTTGTATAGATCTAATCTTTGTATTTTAGAATTTGTTTCTAATTTGAGAATGTTCTTTCCTTGATATGTGCTCTTGTGAAAATTCTACCAAATGTTTTACTTTCTTCCCATCCTGTGTAATGATATGTCCATGGAAATATCTCATCACTTAATTTATGTCTTGATGATATCTGCAACTCTTGTCCTCTTTAAAAGGACACTTAACTGAAGATAGCTTTTGAATAATTGCCTCAGTTTCTGACGAAACATTTTTCCAGACAGAAAGTACAAGTAGAAGTTTACAGACATATTTAAATAAGGCAAGTTAGATAGCATAATTACAGTACCATAGTGAGTATCAGACCTACTGACTTTGTGTATTACAGTTAGTATTGCCATAGGTAGCACAAGCAAAATATACGTCATCGGAACAGACAACAACATAATAGTAACTTTCATTGAATCATTTTCACTTCCATTGCTGTTAAATTGCTTCCTAAATTCGCTTTGTTTTATCATCTTCGCAATGATGGCAGCGTTACTTGGGATAACCATGCACAAAGGAACCACACACATCAAGAGGTAGTCCAGACTAACTTTTATCTGTACAGCTTTCCCCCATAGATTGTGCCCTCTTGAACAAATTGTCTTGTTGCTTTCAGCATTGTATTTTAAGTTTCTGCTGCAGGAAAAATTCAGTTGGGGGAAAATGTGTAGCTTTACCAGTTCAGTTTGGTTCATTTACGGTTAATCGAACTCTACTTACCTTAAAATATTTTCTCCATCCAAGAAGAGGAAAAATAGAGTTATGAAACCAATGGCCATCTTCACTTTTCCGGGTGTAACTTTTCTTAGCGCTGTGGAGCTTGTACACTGCGAAAAGGCGTTCCATACTTATCAGGACAATAATGAATGCATCCATATGAGTAAAGAATATGTACAAAAAGCGTCCAAATTTACATGCAACGTTTGAGTTATTTACAATGTCAGCATGGTGAAAGTGATGATAGGCCATTCTACTATACTGCACCATTAAAAAGCTGCCATCAACAATAGATAGAGCAACACACAATGATGCTCTTGATGTTTTCGATAAAGAAGTTTGTGTAAATGCCACGAAAGTTAAAACATGGCCCGGAATTCCTAGAACTAACATTACAGTGTAAGAAATGAAGGTACATTTTATATAAATAGCATATTCATATTCAGAGATAGACATTTCTGTTTCCGTATCATTTGTAAGATTACGTCCTGATGTCGATGTAAAAAGATCAGTTATATCATTTGCAGCCATGTTGTTATGGAATTGTCCAACACGCTTCGTGAAGAAAAACTTCAGAAGGAGCAAGATAAAATGTTTTTATCCTTTTTTGAGCCTCATTATTGCTTTAGTAACCAGATTCAAATGTTAAGAACAGCAGTCTAAATGACTAGGTGAAGTTTGAAATATCGTCTGATGTCGAAAAGCACGACTTTTATTTATTCTTGGTGGCCCAGCAACAATGAGTCACCATATTGGTTGAATTGTATCTTGATTTTCTTGATAGTTTATAGCTGGTGCATCGTATTTCTGTGGAGTTTTGGGGTAAACGGCAGGGGCACTGGCGCAATTTACGACACAATAAAAACTAGGTGATAGCGAACCACCAGATATTATCTTCCTTCACTCCTTAAGTTTTACTATGATCAAAAATACAATATGGTTGAATTTTCTGAAACTTTTTACAAAACAGTTTGTGAAATGTGAAATGGACAAGATTTATGATGAAAAATTGGAATAATTGCTACATTTTATTCATCCAAACTGAAGATTTTTTGAACAAGGATGTTTTTCAGTCAAAGGTATACCATCCATGAAACACAAATATCACAAACATGTTTACAACAGACAAAAATGATTTTTTATTTGACCTTGATATCACATTGGTATTACATAACCTTTACCATAAGATGGCCTTGATTTTTAAGCAACTTTTAGTAGGATACAATAACACAGTATTAAAAGCTATTTAGAATATAAAATTTTACTCATTTGACCTTGACCTTGGTACCAATACTTTGATGCTCAAACTTTACTCAACAAGAAAGTCCTCCTGCGTGAACGCAAGAGGCATACTGCCCGCTGTGTAGCCGACCTATCCCCAGGGAATCATGTCCCCAAAAAAAAATTTAAAAAAAAAAAAAAAATTTTTAATTTTTAAACAATTTGGGGGGGGTTACTCAGGCTGAGTACCCCCCTGGGACTGAGTACCCCCCCAGGACTGAGTACCCCTGGGACTGAGTACCTCCCTGGGACCAAGTACCCCCCGGGACTGAGTACCCCCCTGGGACCAGACCTGAGTACCCCCCAGGACCAGACCTGAGTACCCCCTGCCCCCTGGGACCGGACCTGAGTACCCCCCCTGTGAACGGACAGACACCTGTGAAAACATTACCTTCCCCATTCCTTCGGAATGCGGGCGGTAACAAGAAAATAGAACTATGCTAACCTACTATCTAAATGCAGCATTGTGGCAGAACCAGGTTTCCGTGCGTTTACCACATTCAGTAACAATATAATGATATGTTTATCATTTCCCAGCCTAAGGGTACATTTACATTGAGAGAATGCGAATTCGAAAGTGAACAATTTCTTCCATCGCAGTCACTAATCCGCGTGAACGGTATATTAAATGTTTGTAAGAGCCTATCTGGAAGCGATATCGCGTTCGCTTAATGTAAGGAACCTTAACATCACCGTAGTCTGGGACCAATAGGAGCCCCATTTAACGCCCAATTATAATGGAGCGAAATAGTAAGCGAAACCCTTCTTTGATCTTTACCACTACTCAGCATAAAGACTTAACTAGGAAAACTATATATCCATCGCTTTTCGCTTTCGTTCTAAATGCACCCGTACGCCCAGTCTCTTTCGTTATTTCGTCCTTGTTTTTAGCAAAAACGTAAAACTTCAAATTTCGCGCAGAAGTGAAGAAGCGATCACTCGGGTTCTCGTACAATGTTCAGGTCACGTTTGGCCTCAAGTCTGAACAAACTGGGTTTCTTTTCAAGTCCTTCATAAAGAATGATTGCCTTAACCAATACAGAAAAATGTGTGTAATATTTCATTCTCGCTGTTTCCTGAGTTTGAAGTGTAAAGGATGAATCCTTCATCTTCAAATGGCAAAAGTTTATTGTCTGATAATTTACACAATAGTAAAAACTTGCTTTACCGAGCCATTGTATTGTGAAGTTACCGGTCTGTGCGGCCGTATTATCAAACAAGACAGTCCTCATGCGTGACCACACGAGGCGTACCGCCCACGGCATAGCATCACTTGCTCTCTTCCTGGGGGACGGGGTACCCTTGCCCTGTTAGGGGGTGCCCCCTGTCCTGTCTGGGAGGTACCCCCCTATCCAGGACTGGGATACCCCTCAATGGCCAGGGCTAGGGTACCCCACCCCCAGACAGGACTTTAGACAGGACCAGTGACAAGACTGGGGTACCCCCACCCCCCACCCGAGCAAGGACCTGGGACCATGGAAGGAACCTGGGACCAGAGACCATGGGGTACCCCCCCCTCCCCCGTGGACAGACAGACAGATGCCTATCAAAAATTACCTTCCCGTCGTTCTACGTACGCGGACGGTACCCTACTTATGACAGATAACCTCTTTCCAAGTTACACTCTATCTCGGCAAGCATATTTAATGTGACACCAACTACCCACAAGAAGTTGTTCAATGCATCCTTGGGCGGTGACTTACACTGTTGGGGTTTCCCATTTCCCATAATTTACATCCAATCACAGCAACGACCTCTGGTGGTCGTTTTATGTGCTGTTATATTTGGAGGTAATTTGCACCATTGGTGATGAGTTTCCTTCTGGAGGTCTTTTTTGATGCACTAGTATCCGTCACTGCGCATGCACAGTCATTTTACTTCCCTCTAATGGTGAGTTTTGATCCAATAGATATCCTTCAGTGCTAACACCAGCTGAACGACTGGAGTCAGTAGTGCTGTGATGACAGGTAGACTGTAGTACTGCAGGTAGTACGCGACGTCACGCACAGCAACCACGCCCATTATACACAGACTCCCCCTGGTGGTGGGAGGTAACAGCCGTGTGCGCCAGTACAGCAGGATATCGTGGTACGTCCGGAGGTCAAGGTCAACGTACACGAGGTCAGGCTGCAAAAGATGATGATGCACGGTTAGCATGGCGTACAGAATATACACTTGGGGTCAATTCATACCTGCATACTGTGTCGGTTGCAAAAATGCAATTCTTATAATTAAAATTTGCAAAGTCAATATCCTTAATACAATTACAGATGTGAATCCACCATACTTTACATTACCCGTCAGAAGAAAGAACGGGTAACGTATTTAACAAATTCATGTAGGAAAATTGCATTGCGAAAAGGAAATCTGTGGGGACGAACTCCTATAATTTTTCCAGCTAAATTTCCTTGCACACGATAAACTGGCGACATCTTCCGTAAAGAAACGACGCGTTTGGGAACATTGTGGCTTTATTTTGGGCGGGTCCAGTTCGGTTGCGTAGATTTTCTTGCCACAAACTAAGCCGAATCGGGTGAAATCAGGAGTGTTAGTATCCTTTCAGTAGTATGGCTCTCTTTCAGAAAAGGCGTTTTCGAGTACGTTTCTTTTTAACATATAGCCATCAATGTGGTCCAGCTCCAGCTTCATCGTATTTGTGAATCCACCAGACAGGTCAATTCACCATTATCGCATCGCAAACGAAAACGTCCATTTTGTCCGAGAGTGGGTCTGGCGTGGATTCACTGCGTTTTGTCAACGTCACCGTTGGAACAACCCCTGACGTTGACTTTGTCTCAAAATGTTCAATGTGAACATAACACATTTAAGTTGAGGTGATTCGTAAACACCAAAGCCACATCACTATTGGATGAACTCTTGCCAAATTAAACGTTACTGATGCTAAATAGTGGTGATATTTCCCGTTTTCAACCTTAAGCTTGGATGTAGCGAAACTTAATGAAAGAGTGCGATCTTTGATAGTGAACAGTCCCCAAAAACTCTGTTTACACGTAACGTCACATTGTTCGTGTCTAACTTGCCGCCACGTTTAACATTGTGTCAATTGTAACGGTGCCATTGACAGGCAGAATGACTCTTGAAACCATTCTAATTCTGGTAAAATATTATCGTTGACACAATGTTAAAATATCCGTTCTTTTAGTGCGCACACCTTTCACGCATAACGTACCAGTTTCTCACTGAGTCTGTGCACGTTGAGCTCCAGCGTCGTCTCCAGCGCCTGCGCCAGCACCAGCAGCTGTAAACCGAGCAGAGTCCACGTTCCAACCACCACCAGGATGCTCACCCTAACAATGCGTCAAAGTTTGTATTAATCATGTCGTGAGACAAGCCTTAAAACTACTCATCAATAATGTTTTAAAATTCTTATCTTGGCAGGTACAAACTATTCCCGGTTCCTGTAAGAATTGGTTATTAAAAGTGCAAATATTTATTCGTTTTAATTGAGCTTTTTCATGTTGTCGTCAATGAAAATGTAAATGTTTTTCTCATTATGGGTGGGAACTCGTTGCAACCAAATTTGCTACAAGTGGGAGGTCGTAACAGCCGCATTCGGGCCCAATGCAGCAGAGCATAGGTCCATTCACACATTGCAAATCGGTCACCATCACTACAATGTTGATTAATCATTTTCGTGGGCACTGTGCCAGGTAGAGTGGGCTGCATACCCATTTTCGCGTCACTGGTCGCTTGGTGTGAACAGACCTTAAATCTCACCAGACTCTGATGCGTTTAGGAGTGAGTTTGCTCTTCGCCCAGATGTTGTCGACGAGATAGTAGAGCAGCACACCCAGCCCCGCGACGTACAGCAAAACCAACAGCTTGTACATTAACGTCGTGTTGTACCAAGTGACGTCAAACGTCACGTGCACGTCATCCTGTAACAATAGAAACAGGTAGTTATTACCGACCACATAAGTAGCACAAGGAAAGGTAATGTTTTCACATGCGTCTGTCATTCTGTTCAGAGAAGGGGGCCTGTCCCCCTGCCCTGGACAGGACAAGGTGATTCAATCTGGGACATGACAAGGTGACCCTACCGCCTCTCACCCAGACAGGAAAAGGTGACCTACCTCTCCACCCTTGCTAGGCTAGGTCTGGTCTGGCACGATAAAGATGTGGATGATGGGGGGGAGGGGTGGGGGCGTGGTCAATATTGCCTCGTAATTAAGAGGCTGTCTTGTCGGCGAGTCCTTTCACGTATCTGCAAGTTTGCTGGTAAAAAAAAAAACTCGCTGCAAAGTCTTTGTTACAACAAGCACCTAGTTCTGTGACTGTAAATTGTACCATTGATCCCATCTGTTGCAGATGCTTGGTGTAAACCTGCTATTGATGATCGTATGCCGGTTCCTTGTTTGTGGTCGTAAAACTAGAGTTCTTAAACAAACAATAGGCTCTACTGTATCTGCACCATTAACTAAAGTTCTTTCGTAAGTGCCTCATGCAGGTGAGCGTAACTTAAAGACTTATTTACATGTAACGCTTTTTAGCCCGTTATTCTGCCAAAAAAATAACGCAGTATTTAACGGACACAACGGTTTGCAGACCCATTTTGTCCGTTATTCACACCATGACCATTGGCACAATGCTTAACAATAACGCAGCATTTTAATCCAGGTGAGCGTCAATTGAACCCGCTCAAGAGAACCCCCCCCCCTTTCGGTCAATGGGTGCCTAACAATTGTTTGGCCGTAAAAAGGAGGTGACCGCGTAAACGGGTAATAAACAGAGAGCCTTGAATGGGAGTGACCGCCCAAGAGATGAACCAGAAAACAAAGGTTGTACTCTGCGTTTCAAGAGACGCTTTACAAAACACATACTTACCAGTAGTGATGTGTAGGCGGTGTGCCATTCAAGTATACTGGTGTTGAACGCGCTCGCTCCACTGTGTATGTGTATGGGGTGTTCCCTGGTAAACCCCGAGGCTCTGTGATAATACAACACCAAGTTGTCATGGAGAACTCCTGAAAGCAAACGTGCAAAAGTTTAGTTTTTACCGCTCGCGTACGTAGTACGGCGGGAGGTTATGTTGTCACAGGTGTATGTCTGTTAACGGGGGGGGGGGTACCCCATCTCCATCCATAATACTTCCAGTGGTCCCATGTCCTTTCTGGGGGAGTGTGTTACCCCATCCCATAAAACTTTAACTGGTCCAATGTCCTTTCCGGGGGTACCCCCCTGGTCAGTACAGGACTGGGGTACCCCCCGCCCCCCCAGGATAGGAGAACAGAGCGAGCGCTTGCTACGCGGCAGGTGGTATGCCTCTTGCGTTCACGCAGGAGGACTTTCTTGTTTTTACTTAAGTACGTCGTAATCGTGAGAACCTTTTATCTATCGGCCACTTCATGGAAAGATGTCCCCTCATCAGTCGAAAAAATTGGTGGGTAAAAATTATACAGTACAGAGTCCCACTTACAACAAGTTATTCATTTTGATACAAATAAATAAGTTCTTTGTGGTCCGGTAGTCGCTATGGGGGACCTAGTGTTTGATTAACCAAATAGTTAAATGACATCACCATCAAGAAGCATTGTTTTATCGTTTTCTTTCGGCGGCTGATACTTACCGTGAATAAAATGAAAGCTACAGACGGATAAAACCACGAGACCGACAGATACAACTACGAGAGTTATCGCCTCCTCGCGGGTCAGCCTCATTCTCTCCATGTCCGGCCACAGGCTGACACCCCCGCCGATACTCAGGGAGTCCGATCGGCTCTTTGCGCTCAGGTGCTTCTTCATCAGCAGCTCCTGCTTCGCTTTGAACACGCCGACTGAAAAGGTACAACTATATTGAGTTAAAGATGTTTGGAATTTACTGTGAATTAGAATCTTTCCATAAACTTAGATCGCAAACGCTGAGCAACATATAAAACGATTTTTACTGACAATGTAAGAAAATCGAGGGAAAGTAATACTTTTCAGTCGCGTTTGTCTGCCTGTCTCTTCAAAAGGGCCGGGGGGGGGGGTTCGGGTCAGGTCCAAGAAGGGAAGGGGGAGGGCGTCAGCAATCCATGGTGGGGGGCCCAGGTCAACAGTGCATACATAGTCCAGGGGTGGACCAACCCCTCCTCACCAGCAGGTAGAACAGGGACTTAAGGCCGTGGTTGGTATTACTTCGAAATGTTAATGGGAAGCTGTCTTGTTTTCATAAAAATTTAGGGAGTTGCCCACAACAGGCTGTACTGTACTCAAAACTATGATACCTTTGTTTCACACCGTTTTAGTACAAACTGTTTTCGCATTCTGTTCCATTAGTCTGGTTATCAAGGAAACGAGATTTTTCGTAACTTCCTAATGAAATTTGTGCAAGATTTTGGGAGAGTTATGAAAAATCGTCTTATCTACAATGATTCTTGCTGTCAGAATTTGCCCCTGTGATATGAACAAAAAGCTGCGCACCAAGCCTCGATTGATCTGAACCGTAACTGTCTGTCTCACCCGGGGTGTTCCTCAGTCGTGCCAGCCCGGGACTGATGTTATCCTCTGCCGCTGTGGTTGTTGTACTTACCGGGGGTGTTCCTGAGTCGTGCGAGTCCGGGACTGATGTTATCCTCCGCTGTGGTTGTTGTACTTACCGGGGGTGTTCCTGAGTCGTGCGAGCCCGGGACTGATGTTATCCTCCGCCGCTGTGGTTGTTGTACTTACCGGGGGTGTTCCTGAGTCGTGCGAGTCCGGGACTGATGTTATCCTCCGCCGCTGTGGTTGTCGTGCTTAGGCTCGTAAAGCTACCGTTGTTCCCTGCACACTGACTCACGTTCTGTGAACTCGGAGAGGAATTCTTAGAGTCGAACAGCTGACGATCAACCTTACTTTTCAACTGACCCATCAGATTCTGTAGAGGAGATAGTGGGGATCTTCTGCCTGCAAGTGAAAGCCACGAGTTTCTGTCTTTTTCTCATGAATTTAATTATTGTCTTGGTAACAAATAACAAAAAATCCTCAAGTTTGCTCTGAATCCAGAACACTTTTAAATATACTACTGGGATAGCTAATGGTGTGCTTGCACATGCGTGGTACGATTACCACACTTCAAACGCTAAATCCAAACATGAGCTTATTCACATACATGGAGTCGGATCCATATCCAGAGGGATTTCCTCCGGATTGGTCTGTGGCTACAATTGTACTATGAAGGAATATTCACACTGCATATAAATAGGGACGGATCCCTGTCCCTAAATGACTACTGTATCTATTTTCAGGACAGGGCCCCAACTCCGAACAGGGATTCGAATCTGTCTCCGTGTGTGTGAGTGAGCTAATTACCGAAGCTGTCATTTCTGCTGGCGAGTCTCGAAGTCGGTGTGTTCCGCAGGGAGTGGTTTTTCTGCGGGGTGTAAGAACCGGGTGTTGCAAACTTATTGTGTGGCGTGCAGATACCGGGTGTTCCAAACTTCTTCCAGGACGGGGTGACCACAGATTGAGATGTGTTCTCACAGTTCTCTTTGCTGTAAAGTAAAATATATGTGTAATGAAGATGAAAAAAAAAAAAGGATAAAAACTACTGGGTCAAACGTGTCCTAAAAAAAAAAAAAAATTTCGCGTTTCCATGTGGAATCATAAAACCGTAAATCAAAAACCAATTTGTCAAGTTGTTGTTTCTAATATTTTTCCGGTTGTACCTTTCACCGTCCATGTCTCGAGGTGTGTGCTCGTGCCTCACCGGTTTTCGCCGATGAATACTTTGCGACATTTTCAATGCGTCCTGAAACGACAACAATTTAATCTTCGACTCATAAATCGCAACCTAGTCCAATATGTGGTCTGTTGTGCGTGAATTGAAAGTATAAAACTTGGTGCTCACTTCTGATAATTCTGGCCTACACTTCATGAACACACAAACCCAACATTACATGGAGTAGTTTGGTATTTTATCCAAGATTCCGATGGAGAGCTATCAGAAATGAGTACCTGTGTAAACCACTGCCTTACTGACAATCGTGAGCAATTTTTAGATAAGAGTGGATGGCCTCAGTTTGTGTTTGAACACTGATCTTCTGTTTCAGTACTAGAATCTAGCTCGTCAGTAATTTAGCCTCAAATTTATTAGCTTGATTCTGGGGGGAAATCTAGCTAATATGCCAACAACAAGCTGGATTCTCGTTATTGATGCAATGTGAATGTAATTCATGATTGATTTGACATTTTTGCCTATAGCCCATTTTTGCAGACATTGAAAAACAATCAGTCTGTCGGAATCGACTGTAAACTCACCAGATTACTTTAATAGCACATCATATTTTAATAGGGGACTCCATACATCCTGCACAACTCAAAATTAACTTAAATCAACTTCAAACCTCCCGCCAGTGCGCAAAAGCCAGGTTCTCCTCTTCTAAAACGCGGGTTAATTGCTTGCACTTGAGCCTACAGGCTCTTCCGTGCAGAAGAATTGACTGACCGAGTCCTTAAGTGTACCTGCTTAAATAGTGGTAGTTTCGGTTCAGTAATTCCCCAGAATGCATCACTCCTATGACGCATTCCGGCAAAATTACAAGACAAGTCAATTCTACTCACTTTAAAATATTTATTGCTATTTGGGAGACATGCAATTGAAACGTACATGCACACAATGTAAAAATAGACATTTGTAAAATAAATAACAGATGCAACATTCAATCAATCAATTGCCTTTT